>SNQJ01S0030821.1:8058-24475 GCA_010110895.2 Picea sitchensis
TATTTACACCATCATCAAAAGACAAAATACAATTTCCTAGATCTTGATCGACCACATAAACAAGAAAATTGTTAGGATTATGCGGGTCGCTCACTGTGTATGCTAGCCTCGTTTCCCTGTAGATCCAAGTAAATTGTCCACCAGACACAGGAATCATGGCATAGGTCATGTATATTTGAAGAGACCCCCCAAGTTTGGCTCCCCACGACCTAGATAGCAGTAAAACATACTTCAGAGGTATATTGGCGATAACTACATCCATCAGGACACTTTTCACCAGGACCTGTGCAAGGGTGACTACTAAATATTTTATCATACCCATGCACTTAACTCTTCTTGAATCGAAAGAGTAGAGATATCCATAAGGCCTGGTGATCTCGAGGCCTAGTCTATCCATAATAGACTTGGGCATCACATTATGCGAGGCCCCAGAGTCTAGCATGCAGTTATGCAATAGTCATTCATGCACATTCAGGGTAATATAGAAGGGGGCGACGTTGTCTCTGGCACCCTCGAAATGTGGACCAAAAGTGATATTAAGATTATCATGTTCCAATTTTATCACGTCAGAGTGACTTTCTAGATCTGAAAAACCTATCATTTTGGTTATTTTCTTTCGATACACATGCTTTTTCGCTAATTTGACCAGGGGGATCGATATTTTGATCTTATTTATCTCATTTTCAAGGATTAAACCTCCACTACCTTTGTCCATTTCTCTAGCTGAAACCTCGGACTCCTTATTTTCTAACTTATTTGTTTGTGCTGATTTATTTCCCGTGAGTTTATCTACTGGTATATGTGTTTCGGCTGTCTTAGTTTCTTTCACTTGGGTCTCAACCTCCTTTGCTTTTGGATTCAACGAATCTACCTATTTTACTTTGCTATTAGGTATATCAATCTCTTTTGGGATGGGCTGGTATATTTCTCCTATGGGGATAATTTTCTTAGGTTGAGGAGTCGACGCAGGTTTGTTTTTAGGCCTCAGGTTGTACCTAGGTTGGACCTCAGCCATTATAGAATCGGTTATTTCTTGATCAATAGAAACAWCAGTGTTGTTTATGTCAACGTCTTTATTTGAMAGTTGCAGTGTGTTTAAGGAACTCTCGTAGTCTTTCTTAGTTAAGTAGGTCTGTGTGCAATCGTCACCCAAATTTGTCACATCTTCATCCAGGTCCTCGAAATCTTGYAGGTTGTTTCCTCTTATAAAATTTTCATTTTTTAAAGGAGTTTGAATTTTCTGGTCTTCATTTTTAATCTGTCTTTGTTGATTTTGAGGATTGGGGTTTCTTCTGAATTCCCTCTTCATGAAAGGATATGCCTTGGATTGATCTAGCTCCATTCTGGAAATCTTATTTGATAACTCTTTGATTATCCTAGCCATATCATTGATTTTATCATTGCTTGTTCCCTAAAACGTTTTGTTTCTCGGTTTCCCATTTCTACCTTTGTTTTCAATTTTCCAGAAGCCATCATGTTAGATTCGATCTCTACGACATCATCTTGCATTCGGGTCAGGGTATCCCCTCTCCTTTCTCTCAAAAGAAGTGTGAAATCAGGTTCGAAGAGTCCCGCAAAGGTTACCTTGGCTGCAGATTGGGATGGTTTAACTTCAACTGGGATCTTATTATATAACTTGTTAAATATTTGAATGAATTCCATAATAGTTTCCAAATTTGTTTTCTTTAAAGACCCAAACTCGGTCAAATAATACAAATGGTCTTTCCTTTCACCCCATTGTCTAAGAAAAGAGTCTTCTAGGGCATCATAGGATAATATTGAACCTATGGGTAGACTTCGAAACCAGGTTCGTACCTGTCCTTCAAAATTCTAGGCGAACAACCTCGAGTATACATCTTCGTGTTCAATACCTAGGATATCTGCGAACTGATCAAAGAAATTTATATGTACAGTCGCGGTCAAGTCCCCTTCCCCTGTAAATTTAGGTAAGTTTTTTATGTAGTTTTCAGGAAGGTCGTGAAGAGGGACAGACAGGACCAGAGGCACATATCTTGCATCTACTTTAGCGAAAACTCGGGGAGGTGGGGGTGGCCCTTGACCCCCCACTCCACCTCCCCCTCCTAAAACCACTCCACCTCCTCCTCCTACAACCACCATAGGTACTACAGGATAGGAAAACGGTGCATTATAAAGAGGGTTCTGGAACACTAAAAGTGAATCCTTAGCTTCTTCGAGAGACGATAAAAATGAAGAAAGGTGAAAAGGGATGCGAGGGATTGGTTCCTCGGATTTGCAAGAGATGTAATCATGGGAACCCATGGGCATGGAATCTAATTATATGGTATACTCTTCGAGACAAGGCGGGGTCGTGAAATGTAACTGAAGGGTCGGTGGGATTTCGATCGCTGATAAATTTACTGCGAGATTTTCACCTTTATGTACGTCATAGGTTGTCGGATGGATTTCACTTTTAACTTCAGGGAGAGCTAAAGTTGAGTTGAAGGTTTCAGGGGGGAAATTGTGCGAAGTTGAAGGTTCAAAATAAATCTTATCCTTGGGCTGTGGGTACTTAAGCTGGTAGACGACAGTGGTTAGCTTAAGGGAACCTTTTGTTTTCAGTATTTTTTCGGGATCGAAAATGGGCGTGGTCTGTTTACCATCCAGGTTTTGTCTGGTGTTCCTTTGCCCGGAAGCTAGCTTACTTAAACGTGGAGTTGCCAAGTGAATGATGAAATTTTAGCCTTAACAAGGTGTTCACCCTTCGTTCACTATTAAAGGGTAGGAACTAAGAATGTCTTTCTTCCAGGGAAAAGGTTTTGTAACTTCGATCCCCGCAACGGCGCTAGAAAGATGTTGTTCTCAAGTCTGTACTTAAGGCTAGAAAGTACAGGGTCTAGGCATCCAAAAGTGGCGTGAAAGATAAAAAGGGGGGAGGATCAACCTTCGAGAAAGGAAGCTAGGGCTGATTTCTACATTGCCTCTGTCTCGCTTCCAAAAGTTCCTGGATACTTATATCCCGTTCAATGGCGGCCCATGAACATTCGAGTTCTACCCGAGTAGTGGCTGTTTTAAGTATGGTGTCAAAAAGGTTCAAAGCGATGGTGGTTTGATCCGACTAGCCGGGTTCAATATTGGGTTGTCTGGCAACGGGAACAGTCATAGAGGAACATGGAAAGTTAAAATAAAGTTCGAGGTTTAGGATGCTGCCTCAATTTTTGGATCGTATAAAGAGTACTCTCGAATCCGAAAACACGGATAGAATGCAAACCAAAGGCCTTTTCCTGTAATTGAGTCAAATTTTAATAAATCATGTGAGAAATGTGAGAAAACATTAAGCTGTCTATAATGCAAGGCTCCTATCAAGGGAAAATCTCACCCTGTAAACAGAAGAATAGAAAAGAGAAGAAGAAATCTGACGAAGCATAAAATATAAAGATATAAAAAATTCACAGGTCTTGTACCTACTGATAGCCAATACAGAGGAAAAACTGCAAATGATTAGACGTCTAAAAGTTGATCACCACAGTAGAGGTTATACTAAATTGCAGTGAAGCATTCATCAGACATATATATGTGAAATGAAATTGAATATAAGATAACAGAGGAAACAAACTCATAACTCAGTCTTGACAGAATCAGGAATCTTCAGATTGCTTGGTATTAATTTTCAAACGAAAAAGTATCTATTACAATCAGCCAAAAAAGGTCTAGCCCCGTTTCTTTCTTCAAAATGCCTATTTATACAAACTTCTGAACATTTTTTTTTTTTTTTAAGTAAAAAAGTAGAACCTGCTATATTAAGTTATCAAAGAAACCTTGAAAAAATACATAGAGATATAGGTCTGAGCCTCCAAAAACGCTGTCGTTTTACTGGAAACCAGCATGGTTTGGAAAAATGTTTTTCCCTCTGTCCTTCCCAGAGGAAACCAGGACAGATGGCTATAGTCCAAGTGTACATGTAACAATAGCATGATTAAACAAAGAAACAAACTAGCATAGAAGAAACTAGATACCTGGTGACCCGTCTCCCTTCCCTGTCTGCCACGTGGACCCAGCTGGGATGGTGAATGCCTGCGCACAGAGAGGGCACCTCCTCTTTGCTGGAGTGTTGGAGTACGCATCAAGGAGTAGTTCTAGACGGTGTCCCATGAGAAGGGCTCTGTGCTCCAGGTCTGCCATGTGGCCTCGGAGTTCGAACACCAGAGCCAGATGCTCTGCACGGAGGAAAGTACCATGCGAGTCATTACCTACATCATCGATGATTATGTCCCCCACTTCCACGTTAGTCCCATCTCCGGCTTCGAGCTCCAGCAGTTCTGCAACGGCCGCTTCCTCCTTCATCACTGGGCTGGTCTCATCCGCATTCTCTTCGGCGCAAGACTTGTCATGAGCTTCTTCCTCGATCGTTGCCTGCATAACATGGCTGGTGGGGCTGTAGTCACCCGTCCATGGTATCTCGTTGACAATGCACCCAAGGATATCTTCTGCCAGCTCATCTTCCATCCTGAGAGTTCGCCGCCATGGCTTGGGGTTTCGGGGTGGTCACCAATTCCTCCATGAACGGTATTTATTCAATGTAACAGGTAGGAAACGCATCCGTGACGTCATCCTCCAGCCTGTTTCCAGGCTCAATTTCCATGGTTTCACTGCTACGCACGGCCCCAGTCTCCGCAATAATGGCATGCAAAGCTAATTGGTCAACGCGATCCTTCTTCCGAAGAATGGAGGTCGCCATCGACAGAGCACACTCCAGTTTCTCCCTCCTTTGCCTCTGTGCTTTGTGGGTGTACCAGGCCGAGCCATGGCGAGGCCTACCTCGCTTCCTGGTCATGCTTGCCAAGGGATATATAACAATACAGAGAGGATGCAGCGAGATGAGAGTAAGCCAGGACGGGAAGGAGAAAGAGCTACACCAGATCTCCCAAACAACAGGGAGGCCCGAAGCGAGAGAAAACCAACTCTGTCCAGGCGATCGAAAATACAAATTGCCAAAGACCGGATTCACCTGGCTATCCATAGACCCTATCATGCTGAGTGCATTGTGAGCAAGAGTTTTCACGCGAGGAAGGTGTCCCTCCTCCGTATATCGACTGTAATGGCCGTTTACCATTGTAAATGCGAGGCGGATGGGTGGCAGCCATCAACATTTATGTTGTGGCTCAATGCAGAGCCAGGTGGCGAGGAGTTGCTGCATGTCACCCCATCTGGAGAACTTCTGAACATTTGAATTTCAATCGGTCCTGAAATTTTTAGTTACAAAATGGGAAGTTTGAGCGTTTTGCTTCTTTGCCTTTGTCATCTTTCATGCGGGTGGAGCACCTTCCTTTCTTTACTCTTCGGGTTCTAAAAATAGAATAGGCAGACACATGTCATGATTTGGTACCAAAAACCTATCCTTTCGCCTGCTTGGTGCAAGTGACGCACCTCTCTACCAACTAGGCTATCAACCTGGAAGGCTCTGCTTGGTGGTTTGCCTCAAAAGTGTAACAATCCTTCGCTAACTATGACAACCTTCCTCCCACTTGTCGGTCTTCGGCGATGATAGAACATAACTATATACTTGGTTTTGTCAACCATTTATCCACTTGGACTATGTCAGTCTGGTTGATCTGTGATATTTTATCCCACTCTTTTTCCTTGTTCTCCTTGATATTGAGAAGGTGCTTGTCTATATTGATTTGGCCTAGTGTCCCAGTGCTGCTTCCATTATCGAGACTCAACAAACTTTCATATATCAAGCTGAAGGTTTCTTCACAAGAGTTTCTTACCTATTTAGCTCATTCTCTGCTCTCTGATATGTTTCTCTCCCACACCTTCAGCAAGATGTTACCTCTGGTCTGCTCTGGGATGGAGAGCCTGGAACTACTACCCATTTCCTTTTTCATCATGGCTATGACAACCTCTTGGAAAGAAACCCGAGCCGCCCCAGCTTCTCTTTCTCTCAAAGAGATGTCTTTGAGCACTTGATCAATGTTCTGGTAGTGGTTTTGAATGGTTTCCACTTTAGCAAGTAAATCTTGCTAAGCTGCTGACACTCTTTTTCAGATTTCAATAGCTTGGGATTGGAATATCCCGATATCTATCACCTGGCTCTCAGTGAAATTTAACTTTTCTTGTAAATTCCCTATCAGTTCTTCTTGCTAGCTTACCTGTGACTGACTGGTCTGGGCCGACAGCTGTGTTTGTTCGAGATCGGATTTGAGCCACTCAACTTCTTTTTGATCGACTGCTCTGACTAGCTCTAGACCTGTGTTCACCTGATCTCTGATAGTAGCTTCTGTTGTAGCTAGCTTAGCCTCCAAAGTTCTGATCAAGCGGTTCTTCCATGTTAATTGTTCTTTTAGGGATCTGATAGAGTATCTTTTGGTTGTATCAAAAGCCCCCAACATCCCCGCTATCTGAGTTGCGAATTCCCCCTTTTTCATGGATTTTCCATCGGCTAGGATTTTGAATTTTTTGGCTATCGTTCCTGCTTCTCGTTAAATCTCTTGCTTCACAATGGCCTTTCTCTTCTTATCAAAGAAAAATCCGTTTGGAGGAAACTCTTCTACAGTAATAGGCGTTAGTTCTTCACCGAAAATCCATCCCTCGTTGGGGGTCCCCTTCGTGGACTGTAGGGGAGTGACAGAAGCGATGGGACTGTCAATTTGCTTGGATGATTTCCCCGGGGTAACCTCCGAGGTTGGCTTGCTTGAAGGGTTGGGGGTCTCGGCTTCCTATTTCAGGCCCTCGATTTGCTTTTTCTTTTCCTGATTCTCTTCCTGGTTAGTTCCTGAATTTTTGGAGCCCTTGGCTTCCATTTGTTGTATATTAGCGGTCGGTGGATTCTTACCCTGTAAGACTGGGGGAAGGCAGCTTCACCGGTGTTCCTGAAATTTGAAGAAATCAACCATTTCCTTGGGCGACAGGGTTTGAATCCGACTTAGGACCTCGACATAAGATCTCACTCCTTGAAATATGTCGTCATGAGGCGAATGCTCATGTTCATATCTTTTTAGGCCACAACTCGCCATGTGATTACCCACGACCTTGTGTGGATCGTGTTTCTTGAACTCAATGTGGACCAATTTAATATCTTCTAAGGCCACTGCCTTGGATTTTTCATGTCTGAAATCTAATAAAGAATATGTATTCAAATGAATGGGGAAGGGCGGCCATACCTTCTTCGAAAAACCTTTAAGCTCTTTGCTTATGCCACCGATCACGGTTTGCCTGGAGATTTCGCGACATACCAGCCTATCCGGCATAAATAGTGGTAGAGCATACGGGGGCACAGAGGCGCCGAAAACCCTGATGTATGAAAATTTTGCTTCTACACACCATTCAACCACACTACTCAAGTTGGTGGAGATGTTATCTGAAATCCTGAGCGGTGGGTGACCGAAGATGGATACATGCATCGGTACCATTACCCAATTGAAAATCTCGTATATGAATTATGTGGCCTTATCCTCCCAAATTTTTGAGTGATAGACATGGATAGGCTCAGCATCAGATGGAGTCCAGCTCCAGCTTATTAGAGGGAATGGAGTCATGAAACAAACAACGTCCATGATGTAGGTGGACATGAAAAATGAGGCGACTTTCCCATTCTCCTTCTGCGCTCGATATTCAGTAATCCCATTGGTTAGACTGTCTGACAATAGTTTGGCCCAGTCGAAGAAACAACCTTTAGCGACTGTGTGAATCAGAGGCACCCATGGGAGGTAAAAGTGTGTGGTGTCCTCCCTCCCGTACAACCTATAGGTCATCATTGCTATATACCTAAATTGTGGTTCTAAGGAAGAGAGTGAATAAACTCTGTTACCATCCGCCCTGAATTTTGCGGGGTGCGAGACCCAATCTTTGATCAGATTAGACAAGTTTATGTCATATTGCTGGCATTCATTCCGCTTGAAATCTTCCAGAAACTCGACATTGTACGTGAAGTTTGGCATGGGTGACAGTTGATACATTGCCTGCAAATGTTCAGGTCAAAAATTTCCAATCGTCACCTGTTGCTCACTGATAATAGTCCTGGTCGGGATATCCACATGGTCTAGTGCCCATCTGATCATATCATAATAGGGAAGGATCCATGGCCTTGCCACTATTTTGTGCATTTCCACTTGAACGGTGATTTTGTATTTGGTGGACAAATCATCCTTCTCGTTATCACTAGAATCATTTGAACAATCCACCAATTCAGACTGAAGAATGTCGGAGACGTATGACCAGGTTTTGACGGTATCAATACTTCGGGGTGAAGTATCAGAAATAGTATCTGAGCCTTTCCCTGAACTCTCAGCAATCGCCTTGGACGCTTTTCATGGAGCCATGATAGAGGACTCTATACTCAACTCTCCTGTAGTAAATATGTAGATATAGACAAAAGTTAGCCTGATGAAAAAAGCTTCTTTGCGCAAAATAGAAATGAAATTTGAAATAATGAAAGAAATAACTCCTTTATCTTAGCCATTTAAAACCCTGGTGTCGTTGTGAACAGAACGGTCAAATCGTTTTAAAGAAATATTTAGCAGTAAAAGAAATATCCTTATCTGTCACTTCGTCGTATCTCAAATAAATTCCATAACTTTTTGACGAGTCGCAACATAAATTAGCACAAAGAAATTTAAAATTACTCTGTAGACGGTGTGTATTAAACTTGTATTAATGCATTTATTGATCTGGCTTAGCTCCTTTAATTAGGTTTTGTTTTAGTCTTTAATCTCCTTGTTCGACGTCTTCTGTATCGGGAGAAATCAACCCTTCCCTTTAAGCCCCCAAAACCCGAAATCGCGATGATGCGATCTAGTTTAAAAAACGTAATCTGCATTAAGTTCTTAAAGAATGTCGTGACTTCACGACTCAGGGCTACGAAGGTATAGTTCTTTGAAAGAGCGATTTCCGAGTTGCGAAACCTAGACAGTGTTTGACTATGGTTTAAAGCGACTTACCCCCAACACTAATACGGGTGACTTTTGAAGCCATCTCGCGACTTCGCATATCGTAGTTTGGAAACCTTGCAACTTGTAACTCCCAAAGCACAAATGCGCGAGGTAAATAAAAGTGATAGACTTTCTTAGTGGTTAGGTGATGATGATTTAGGACTATAAAGGCTATCCCCACTTCACATGTCGGGGAAATTTTTTGATTGCAAGAATTATATTTCAACCATTTGTAAAGGGTGGCTCCAACATAACGATTTTATCTTTTACCTAACATTAACCCCTTTGGGCCTTCAACCCCTTCTTCCCATTAAATGGAGGACAATCCCTTCTTGGGTCAATACACCATAAAATCCCAAGAGATTAGGAAATGGTGGGGAATAATGATGGAAAGTGGTAAGTATGGTCAGGAACAGTACAATGGCTCTTTAAGGGAGTTCCTAGTATAAAACCTATCCCCAATGAAGACCACTTACTAGGAAAGAATTTCAAGCACCAAGGTGAAGTAGGGAAAAAGGAATAATGTCCAATAATATATCATGAAATATAGAGCAATATAAGATACAACATACTCAGTTGGATTAAATATTGATATGATGCTCACCATAATATTTACTTGTACCTCATGGAGCAAGGCCCACTACCTTCTGGAGCTAGCTGATGTGGTGGATTTCATATGGAAATATGTGACCATCTGTGGTGGTGAGAGGGGTTTCCATCTGTGGAAAAAGGTATTGTTGGTCATGTAGTCTCTCAACACTCCATATCTGCAACCTGAGGGAATCGAGACATAATCTCCTTATTTTTCCACAAAATGAGGATAACAAGTCCAACAAACACACTGGTACTGTAAAGAGCACGAAACCAAGCTGAATGTTCCACAATTTTTCATCACAGTGTGTCCCAACCTAGAGGTTCCCCTAACTCCAAGAAACCTAGTGGTGCCCCTAACTCCAACAAACACATTGGTCTTGTAAAGAGCATGACATCGGGTTGAATACTTCACAATTTAGCAACGCGATGCATCTTATGGGGAACATCGCTAAAATAAATGGTGGTGCAACAATAAATGTGGAGCACAGGTGCGTGATAATCATAGCCTCACATGGATGTTACTATCATGCACTAGTAAACAACATACTGGCTCTCTGGGAACACAAGAGAACTAGTGAATTCTAGTTAACAAAGTGCACCACTAAGTTTACATCTTATAAAATTTAGTGTAGTGGTGCATCCATGTTAACCGATTGCATCGGTGTTGTTAAAAGAACAACACCAGGAAAAATATTGAATGACTTGGCATAGTGCGGAATCTCATTCGATGTCCTGTTATCGATTCTCTAGACAACACAACACACCACTAAAAACACTAGTGCTCCAATAATGATCCAATAATGATCTTTAAAGACTTGGTTAAGTTTTAAGCATGTGTTCAATTACCATTTAGGAATTAATTAAAGAAGAAGAACTTAATGAGAGAATATTATAGCCATCATAAAGAAATGAATATCAAAATATAAGCATAAAGAACATCAAACCATAACAACAAGGTTGTTATGGAGTTCGGCAAGATTGCCTACGTCTCCAGGCCTTTGTCTTAGTGGGGGAGGATTTATTATTTATCTTCAATTCTTCAAAAGTACATCCAAAATGTATCAAAAATATTACAAACTGGTCTAGCTTTATTTTTCTCAATCTCAAGAATCCAACACAACTGACGACATTAAAAAAGGTTGAGGGTAGCTCCCGGAATTGGCCTCCAAAGTTCGTTTCCTCAATGGCTTCTCTGAATAAAAATGGATTCAAGCTTCAAAAAATCATCATCATTCTGCTAATATGAACCTCCTGGTCTATCCAAAACCTCTAATTTATATAGGATTTGAGTTGGTGATCCTATCCCAACTTCCTCCCAAGATCTGGTCTCAAATCGAGATCTAGATCCCCCTAAATTGGGCAAAATCCACCCAAATCAGCATAAAAATCTTAAAAAATCTTAATATAAAGTTTAAAAACCCAAATTCCACATATTTTTTGGCACAACCCCCTTTCTATGAGCCCTTGGTTGCATGGGAGCTTCCATATGGCCATGGGTTGAGTGCTAGCATGCTGGCCTCTTAACTTCTGGTCCTGGTCATATGATGTGGCCATGTTTCCTGGTGCTATCCTCTCGTGTGCCCAAAAATTCTTTCTTGGCTCCTGGTCCTTAGCCCTGGTCGTGGGATAGCCCCCCGCCTTTTGGGGCATATCCCCAAAAAAGTGCCAACTACAAGTTTAAATATAATATGTGCCATATCATTAACAAGTAACACCTACTCCCATGTGGCTAGCGCAAGTGGTTAGTGTGTTTCTCGTCTCGAAGGTTAAGGGTTTGGATACCTTAGAGCCAAAACAAATGTTTTTGACCCAGCCAATATTGGAAAAATCCAAGTTGCCACATGGCACCCTATGATTAGTCCATCTATCACCTTGTGGTTCGCCTGTATGGTCTAGTCACCACACAATCAACAACCTAATCAACATGCACAGTCACCTACCACGTCACCTTCCACATCATTGTCATACAACGATGTGTCATGCCACATCAACATTTGTACTACCAAGTCACCTTCCTAGTCATCTTCCATGTCAGCATCCATACTGCCCAATCACCCTACCACATCAGCATCCATACAACCACCTGTTGTCCGTACTTCCACGTGTTTGCCTGTCATTGGCCTATGTCAACATCCGTATAGTGCCATGTGTTGCATCCATACAGTTCCACATGTCTCATTCATACAATGCCACATGTCAGTTTTTTATTGGTCCATATAAGCCCCTGAAAATTCCAAAAATGAGTGCCACATGTCACCTCCTCGTGCTGCCAYGTGTCCTTGCTTACATCATCATGACATCATGTTGACGTCACCTGTCATATTGATAACATTAGCAGTTCGTCCGGTTGAATTTGATCAATTGACGTTTTTGCATGTTTGGGAAATCGATCAGAACACAATATCTTTAGGCCTTCTTGGATCCATTTTGGATCATGCCTCCCCACTAAGAGCTTTTGGTCCTCTAAAAGGGTATTAACCAGTCATCAAGTGTGAGATAGGCCACCCCACTTGTCCTTTGTCTTTAAAATCTGTCATGTGCACATGTTGCATCATAATCAATTGCAAAACAACCATGACAACTGAAAGCATATTGTTATCCACTTGAACTCGTTCACATCTTAGTGAAGCCATTACCATCCATGTTGAAAACATTAACAGTGATAACATCATAAATATGACTGTGAATGAACTAATATTTTTGATGTGCTTGCACGACATTAGCTTATCTTGAAGCAAAGTATGATTGAATTTCCATTCTACAACCATATTAGGTTCATGCTTAAGATCATCTTTACTTGGCACAATTATAGGTGTGTTGTTTGCATAAGTTGTCTTCCTTAATTGTTCCATTGTTTGAAGAGATTAATTTGCTATTATGTGATGAGCATGTACAATATATTCATTTCCTTCTTTAGTTAAGTGATCTTGATTTTGTTCCATGTAGAATATTGCTTTGCAATCATACAAATAAGGGCTGCCTAATACCATTCCACATTCATTTAGTGGCACCACATCACACGTTACCTCATCCACAAACTTTGATGAAATTGCAAAATTTAAAGTGCATTGCTTTGTTATGTGCAATTTATGATTGTTTCTTATACATTTAAGTGAGTATGTTTTATGATCTATCTTAGTTACCAATCCCAATTGTTTAACCACTTCCTCTAAAATCAAGTTAGATTGAGATCCACTATCTATCAATGTATCGACCTTAGTATGTTTCATTATCACCCTTATATGAAACAATTTACTTCTAGAATCATATCCATCACCAATTTTACCTATCAAACCAACTGATGTGATTTTAGTCTCATCACCTGAATCATATACCAAGTTTGTTGGTCGTGTTGTTGTTGCAAGTGTTTTCCTCCATTTCCTTTCTTTAAACCACTTCGGCCTCTTCTCTGGGTACAATTTTCAGCAATGCTCAACATCATGCCCTTCTTTCTTACAATGCTTGCAAGAGATATTCTCTTCCTTCCTTGTCACTAAATTTTCATTATTTCCATTCCCCTTTCTTTTGTCCTCTTTCCTTGAAGACGATTCCCCCGATACACCAACTCTTGTTTTCCTTGCTTCAATGTATGTTTCTTGAAAATAAACCTCATCAATATTAGTAGGTCCAAACATAAATATAGTGTTACGAATATGTGCAGGTAAACCTCCTATATACTTCATAAGAGTTTCTTGTGTATGTAATGTAATATTTAACATTAATGCCATCTTACGAATTCATCTGTGTATTATTGCACCATTTGTCCTTTTCTTAGTTTAATACTTTGCCATTCTATTAAATATTTCTCCTTATAACCCAAAGGATAAAATTGTTTTCTAAGTGAAAAAAACAAAATCTTGTCATGATAGAAATACATTACCAACTTGCTGAGTACCATTTTGCAACTTACTATGCCACCAGAGGACTGTTGTGCCTGGAAGACGAAGCGATGCCAATTCAATTTGGGTTGCCTCACCCTTGATTTGTTGCACACTGCAATAAACTTCCATATGTTTGACCCAGATATCATGCCTCTCAGCATTGACTTCTCCATCAATATTAAGATTAAGTAAAGGCATATCATGTTTATGTTTATGGGAATGTTTTCTTGCAGTATAAGTTGCACTTGTACTTGAAGAAGAAGAAGATGATGGAGATGAAGGAGGTGAAGGAGGAGGTTTAAGAGGATCCTCCCATTCTTCACTTTTGCCTTGTTTGGAATATTCCCCTTGGAAATGCCTCTTATGTTCCAAGTAATCATCATGTAATACCTTTACCATCTTAGACATGGCGAAGAATTCATTTTGAAAATCTATCTCATTATGAGACATTCCTTCTTCAGATGCCATATTCTCACTTTGATAAGTCCTCTTTCTTGATTGAATCGTGGGATCCTCTTCTACAAGCTCACCTTCACCATGACTTAGATTTTCCCTAGTAATCATGCAAACTAAAAAAACTAACTGTCAACCTGATCTGATATCACTTGATCCGAAAATGATCTTTAAAGACTTGGTTAAGTTTTAAGCACGTGTTCAATTACCATTTAGGAATTAATGAATGAAGAAGAACTTAATGAGACAATATTGCAGCCATCATAAATAAATGCATATCAGAATATAAGCATAAATAACAAAAAACCATAACAACAAGGTTGTTAACGAAGATCGATAAGATTGCTTACGTCTCTGGGCCTTTGCCTCAATGGGGGATGATTTATTATTTATCTTTAATGATTCAAAAGTACATCAGAAATGTATCAAAAAGGATTACAAACTAGTCTAGCTGTGTTCTTCTCGACCTCAATAATCCAACACAACTGAAGGCACTGAAAAAGGTTGAGTGTATCTCCTGGAATTGGCATCCAAAGTTTGCTTCCTCAATGGCTTCCCTGCATAAAAATGGAATCAAGCTTCACAAAATCACCATCATTCTGCTAATATGAACCTCCTGGTATATCAAAACTCTCTTATTTATATAGGATTTGAGTTGGTGATCCTATCCCAACTTCCTCCCAAGATCTGGCCTCAAATTGGGCTCCAGATCCCCCCAAAAATGGGCAAAATTCACCCAAATCAGCATAAAAAATCTTAATATAAAGTTTAAAGACCCAAATTCCACACATTGTTGGGCACAACCCCGTTTCTCCAGGCCCCTGGGAATATGGGCATTTCCATATGGCCCCGGCTTGAGTGCTAGCACCCTGGCCCCTTAAATTCCCATCTAAGTCATATGTTGTGGCCATGTGTCCTGGTGCTATCCTCTCGTGCACCCCAAAATTATGGCTTGGCTTCTGGTCCTTATCCCTAGTCATGGGCTAGCCCCCTGTTGGATGGGTCCTATCCCGAAAAACATGCCAACTGCAAGTTTAAATATAATATGTTGCATATCATTAACAAGTAACACCTATGCCCAGGTGGTCAGCACATGTGGTTAGTTTGTTGCTCATCCCAGAGGTTAAGGGTTTGAATCCCTCGAAGCCGGAACAATGTTTTTTGACCCAGCCAATATTGGAAAAATATGGGATGCCACGTGGTGCCCTCTGTTTGGTCCACGTGTCACCCTGTGGTTCTCTCGTATGGTCCAGTCACCACACAGTCAACATGCATAGTCAACTACCACATCACCTGCCATGTCACGTCTGTACAACCACGTGTAGTGCCACGTCAGCATCCGTACTGCCAAGTCACTTGCCATGTCACATATGTACTGCCTAATCACCCTGCCACATCAACATTCATAGAACCACCTATCATCTTTATTTCCACGTGTTGTCCTATCATTGGGCCATGTCATCATCCATACAGTGCCATGTGTCGCATCTATATAGTGCCATGTGTCGCGTCCGTACACTGCCACATGTCAATTTTTTTATTGGTCCACATAAGCCCATGCAAACACCAAAAATGAGTGACACATGTCACCTCCTCATGCTACCATATGTCCCTATTGAATTCATGTTGACATCACTTGTCGTACTACTGACATCAGCAGTACGACCTGTTGAATTTGACTAGTTAACTTTTTTTCCTATTTGGGAAATCAATTAGAATGTGATATCTTTCGCATATGGTGCCCATTTTTTAAAAAGAATATATGGTCGGAATTGACGTGACGAGCCCGATGCAATGGCGTTGGTTTCGTCTGATTCTAATAACTTTGAATTTTAGGCCTTCCTGGATCCATTTTGGATCAAATAACATGGTAGTTTGGTACATTTATGTTAACACATTGCACCACTTAATTTTCAATAAAATAATTTAACCTGATGGTGCCCCTAATTCCAACAAGCACATTGGTGTTATGAAGAGTGTTATAACCCTATATTTCATAGTATCACATGGTGATTAGAATTTCTTCATATTTGATTGTAAATGATATTTTATTCTACAAATGATTTACAAAAAGAAAAATAAAAAGAAAAGAAAAGAAAGAAAAAAGAAAAAATGATAAAAATAGAAGAAAATGAAAAGAGGGTATAAATTTGGTTTGAATCATATTGTATAATCATGATCAAACTTTATGAATTTATGTTGATAGGTTAGTGAATAAATCTGGTCAAACAATTTAATCTTGGCCAAATTAGCTATGTAAGAGTAATAATTAATCCAACAGTCTAAGTTGGATTAATAGGTTAGTTCATTAGGTTAGTAATGTTTATTTCAATAAAAGTTGAAAAAGGATTGTTAAAATACCCTTTGTTTGATTAAATTTGGACATTTTTACCTTAGGAAATAAGACCATGGTGTAAAAGTGGGAAAGGGTAAGCTTAGCCCTACCCATTGTATGATTTTATCATAAGTTTTCTAATGGATAAGACTTTTTTTCACGTAGCAACTAAAGGATGCACAAATTTCATCGACGAAATCTAGCAGCACCCATATCGATGGTCCTTAGAGTATTTCATACCCCACCCAACCTTTCTGCCTTTAACG
>SNQJ01S0030821.1:27532-51176 GCA_010110895.2 Picea sitchensis
AAAACTGCAAGAAGAAGTAAAAAACCTCCAAGAGTTGAAGTCTATGTTCCAGGCTAGTCACCCTGTAGAAATGCATAAATCTCAAAGGCTTAGTCAACAAATACAACTACTACAGAAAGAGACTGTCATGGAACATACCTTAACCCAATCTAAGAAAAACATCTGGGCGGATATCAACAAGTCTATGGAAGAAATATAGCCATCCATACAAATCATCTTTGAACATCATGAATTGGTACAGAAGGCTAGAGAAGAAATTGGGAAAATAAGAGAAGAACTAGGAGAAATACCTACAGAGGCCATTGAACTCATTAGATTCCTAAACTCCAAAAACAAGGAGTTAGAAGAACTGGAGATTGAATAAAGGACAAAGACCATCCTTGATATCAAGAAGGTCATGACTAAGAAAGGATTGATGTTGCATCTAGAAGAGAAAGATCAGGTGATGGAAATTGGAGTGAAAATATGTTTCAGTAATATTGAAGTACTACATAAGAAAGATCTTCATGGACTATTAGTACTCAATGACAAGCTAATCACTCTATCAGATTCCAAGAATAATATCAGTGCAGTGGCAAAGGACAGTTCCAAATTTGTAGGGATACAGGGAAGCATTACTGGTATAGATTTCCTAGAGACATTATAGTTGGACCTGAGTATTCAACATGAGGTCAAACATATCTTCATCACCAATCCTACTTTTTCCAAGTATACTGAAATGGATGAGATATAAAAAAAGTTACTCAAGGTTTCCATCCAAGGTAAAAAGAGATGGGAAGATCTATGTTCTTTGCTTGAGTAAGATCATTTTTAGGTTTGAGTAAGCATGGAGCAGTCAGCCAAGTCAAAGATATGATTCACCAACTACTTCCACAAAATCAACACCAAGGATCCGAACAGATCAACATAATTCCTATATTTTGTAATTCAAAATCTAATTAGTTAGATATTTCCTCCATAATATCCTAGTAATTTATGATAGGATATGATGTAAATTATGGTATAAATACTTCTTCCTTTGAAGTATTGAGGGTTGAGTTTTTCACCCAGGAGCTATTGTGTAATTTTTCAAAGGATCGACCAGTAATAAAACAAGCTTATTCAGAGGATTCTTGTGTTAGATTGTTGGTGATGTCTCTCTCTATTTGTTGAATGTTTTCTTATTCTCTGTGATCATTTATGTATTTCAAATTCTAATCATTAAAAGGAATTCAATAGAATATAATTTGTCTTGTATACTCTGTCTCTAGTCTTTTAATGATCTATATGTTTTCTTCTGAAATTGAGTAAGGGAATTCTTAACTGCTCCTTTTCTTAGTGGACCCTCATATATTTTCTATCTTATTCACCTAATTTAATCTCAATAGATCCAACATTTTTACTACCCAGCCCTGTGAAGAAAACCTCATAAAAATCTGAATTTGATCCTTATCTATAATACAGACCCCATATCCCAATGGAAAATTAAGCATTCTTTCATCCAACTATTACAAACAAACAAACAAATTTGGACTGTCATAACTAGCCTAACATTTAAAAACTTAAACAAATATAAATCTTATAGAGAGATACCTCTCTGAAGCTGACAGGGCTAGATCCCAGCTTCAAAAGTGGTTTTGATAGTTACTTCTATCAATTTCTTCTACCCTTCAACAACCTCTGGGAATTACAGAGTGATAATAAAGAGCACAAAATCAGGCCAAATATTTCACAACTTATTAGTGTGGTGTGTCTTATGGGGAACACCACTAAAATATATGGTGGTGCGGCAATAAACGTGGATAAACAGTGCATGATAGTAACAGTCCCACTTGGAGGTGTTGTTTTTCTAATATAGAGCACTTATGGCAGTGTGTAGTTATTGTTTTAGGTGCAACGGTTACTTTTCGATGTTTTTTTGCAAACAAAAATTCATTTTAGTTTTTTTAAATACAATATATGTATATATGTGTTTGTTTTATAATTTCAATTCATTTTATATATAAATATGTGCCTAAAAATATTTGTATGTGAATCAGAGATGACAATGACAAGAGAGGAGCAACAACAAGAACGGGTCGAAATGTACACCTTTGTACATGAGTGGGAGGCTCACAAGAGAAAGAGGGAGATTTTTATTCACCATATTACACTAAAGCCATGTGCCCTTTTGAGGGATGTTTGTCTCCTCAAGTTTTATGAGGAGGGTACATCCCTGAGGGGGAACTCTCCATTGTTACAACAATTGATCTATCATTGGGATTATGGTCAATAGGCATTCAGGTCGGTCTTGATATGTGGTATCATTACACGAAGGAGGACTTTTATTTCATCACTAGGTTGTCTAGGAGGGGGGAGATTTGGCCCTAGTTCCTTTATCTACCACATGGTGTTGCAGAAGAGACCCAATTGGCATATGTGTAGAGATATTTCAGTCTGAATATTCTTTTTGCTTCGGGATTCCAGGTTTGTGGTGGTTAGATGCAAATGGATTCATTTCATAGAGAGGAGTTTAGGTGAATGTGTCTTATTATCATGACACAGTCACTCTTTACCTATGATGGGTAACACATTAGTTTCCCTTTGATGCATTATGTATATAGTTTAGTGTGGAGGCCTCGATTGATTAGGTGGAGGAAGATGTTTTTGAGACTGTTTCGTTTTGTGTTGGATCATTGTTGTGTTTTTTTCATTGGAAGGAGATTCTTCCCATTTGTATCAAAGTTATTTACATTGTTTTTTGAGAGGGTTCATGCCACTCAGCCATGAGTACCCTAATTTCCTACTAGGACTATGTTTGATGTGCATATGTGCATGTGGGGGAAATTGTCTCCCAAGAGGGGCCAGCCTGAGTTGTGTACTTCAATGGGTAGGGAGGTATGCGATTTTTTGGTTGGAGAGGAAAATATTGTTCTCAATATTTTACAGTACCCATCCACATGGATGGATTGGATAGGATGTACAAATATCCTATTTACATTAGTCGAGCCATCGGATGAGAGAGGTAATATTATCCTTATGTTTTGATAAATCTAGTTGCATATTTTTATGTCTTATTTAATGTACATGTAATTTATTCTAACATTTTGTTTGAATTATCTGATAATTATTATCTATTGTTTTGCAAATATTAACACATGTGATGGGGATGTGCCTCCCTAATATGATGAGGAGATGGAGGAGGTAGCAAAGCATCATGCAACACATAGACCCTACATTCCACACATATTAGATCAGAGAGTCTGGATAGTGGTGGAAAATTTCCTATGTGGTGTTATGGTTAATCATGGAGTGGTACCCACACTGGTTCAAAACATATTAGGGGTACTAGAGTTGTCTATGGTTTGAACGACACTACCTAGTGACATGAATTTATTGATTCGTCATATTTCTGATGTCGTCAACCTCTTCAAGAGTTTGAGGGATCATGCTCATGATTCTCATGATTCTACTCCATCTGGCTCATCACCAAACCGATCCACATCCTCTACTCCACCACATGGTCCTCCTCCCTCTCTTGCTTATCCTCCACATGTGTATACACCATCCACCAATCCTCATGTTTCCCCTTCACAAGTGTCTGCACCATCCACGCCCAATCCTCCTCCACCTATCCATGGATCCTCAACTTATCCTCCACTTGTGCCACCATCCATCGATCCTCCTCCTCCTCCACTTATGTCACCATCCATCGATCCTCCTTATTTGCCTCCACATGTGTCACCCTCCATCGATCCTCCTCCTCCTCTTCCACATGTGTAACAATAAATATGTTGTGGACATTGTGTTCACATATGGTGTTGTACATGATCTTGATCCTAGTGAAGAGACATTTGAGAATGCAGTTGCATCAATTATTTTTGAAACAAGTACCGATACACATGCCTCTACTTTTAGTAGCAAAGGCATTGATGCCTCTATGTTACTCCCTAGACAAAGCTCCATGTTAAGTATAAAACTCCTTATTAATAATTACATATCTAATTATTACATTTCTAGTGTTACATGTGTATGTAGGCTAGAACCCTTCATTGTACCATTTCATTATAATTGTACCATTTGTCTCCTACACACACACACACACACACACACACCAAGGAGACCTAGTCTTAGGATCATCTTATGTTGCATCATCTTGTCTTCAGAGTTGGATATATAATTAAAGGATGTTTCCCCCTCGAAGTGCACTATATTCATTGACTTTTTATTATTTTTAAGGCATTGGATCATAACATTTGGTTTCAGAGCATTGATCCCACGTTTTGTTTTCCTCAAGCAAACCATCTTGGCATTTTCGCTATAACTTCTTTTTTGGGATATTTTAGAAAGAAATATTTTGAGGATACCGAGGCATGATATAAAATAATAAGTGGTCAAAATTTCAAGTTTTTGTTCGGGAGTTAGGTTTTGTGACTAGTCATGAAATTAGTCTCAAACAAGTCATTTTTTTTTTTATTTTCACTATAAAACGTTTTCTGTGAAGTTTCATAATTTGAAAATTTTAGAATATTAAGGAGACATATCGAATCACCCATGTAGAAATTTTTGGATTCTAACTCATTATAAGTTATGATATATATCTTGTGTAAGTTTATATTTTTTGCTGATCTTGAAATTAGTCTTAAACAAGTCATTTTGGTACTCTTGATACAACTTTTTATTAGTAAAGGTGAAAAGTGTGAAATTTTGAGGAGTTTAAGAAATATTATCATAGTAATATAGGGAAAAATATTAGACTCAAAATGGTTCAAATTTCAAATATATATTAGGACAGATATCAACCATCCAAAAAGTCTCCAAATTAGGGGTTTAAAGGTATGTAACTTACAATTGGCATAACCTTTTACTGGAATATTTGTTTTTGGTTATCCATAATTTGTGATAAAGATGAAAAGGAGGAGAATTATTATTTTATAAAATTTCAAGAGGTATTTCAAGAATTTATACTCTTAGTAAGCCTTTAGAGAGCTCACACATGACATCTGAAGAAAATGAAGACTTCGAAAACAGGCTATCCCAATTGAAGAACCAAGCTCATGAAATGAGTGGTAGTGTATTGAAACATGTGGATTTATCACATTCCCAAGAAACACTTAAAAAGGAAATGGATAATAAGATGGAATAGTTGTGAAATTCCATGTCAACCGACAACCATCCTGTTATGTACCCTAGATGAGATATTTTCTCAAAGATATATCAGGACACAAGGAAATCATGAAAATGTAGAAGAAATAAAGATGGAGTCCCAAAATCATGACTATTCATCACTTCAATATCCACATCATTGAGGTTTCAATGTGGCACCAAGGAACTACTTCATTCTGAAGATCGATATGCGGAATTTTGATGGTAAAGATCCTATACCATGGATATTGTAGATGGAGTAATTCTTTGATCTATACCAAGTTCCAAGATTACAGAAGGTACATATTGCATTCTTATATTTAGAAAATGATCATTTTTTTTGGCATCAATGGATTTGTGAAAGAAAAAGGAATTCTATTATCTCTTGGTCCATTTTTATAGATGAATTGACATCACATTATGAGGATATTAAGAGCAATATATTATTTAGTCAATTGATAAATCTTCAGCAAAAACTTCTAATTATAGATAACATTCAACAATTCCAAAAACTCAGTCTTAGGGTAAAGAAAATTCCTATGGATAATTTGTTAGATATATTTATGCACATTTTAAAGTAGAACGTTCAACATGAGGTGTGTCTTTTCGAACCTAAATCCCTAGAGAAATTTTTTAGTATGGAAAGGAAAGTGGAAACCAAAAATATGGCTACTAGAAGGGTGGCCACAAGAAACTATAGAGAGCACCATGTTCCCTGTCCTAACCTCACTCAACCAACAAGGTTGAAACCTCAACAAATGGATGAAATAAGAGCAAAGGGATTGTGTTTCAATTGTGATAGAAAGTAGAATAAGGGGAATACATATAGTTAGAAGAAATTATTCTACATAGACTTTGAAGAGGAAGAAGATCAAGAATTGGAACCATCATAAGATCTAGATATAGCGAGACTACTCCAACAATATATTATCATGCATTGGCTGGAATTAGTACTTCACAAACCCTTATGATAAAAGGATACATAAAAAATAAAAAGGTAATAGTATTTATTGATTCTATAAGTACCCATAACTTTATCAATTACAAATTACAAAATATCTTAATTTCTTTGTATTTTCAACACCAAAGTTTCAAGTAATGATTGCAAATGGAGGTACCATAAATTGTTCTAGGAAGTTTCAGAGTATTAATATCATTATGGGGGATTATTTTTTGGATAGTCTCATGACTTCATCCAAATGGGTGGTGTTGATGTTGTCTTAGAAGTCCAATGGTTACAATCATTGAGAATAGTGGCCCTTAATTTTCAATATCTTTTCATAATATTTTCTTCATATTGAAAGGAAATTGAGATTAGAGGTATCCAAGGGAAACCCTATAAGGTGATAAGCTCTAATAGTATGATTAAATTACTCAAAAAGGGACATCGGTGTAATTGCACAATTGCGCTCACTATATGTTCAAACATCTATATCTTCTACTACAGGGGATCTCCAAATGGTTATCAACAACCATTCCAATGTATTTGGAGAGATACCTAAGGGTCTTCCACTTGCTCGAGATCATGATCATGATATTCATTTGCAATGTGAAAGTGTATCACCTAACATTAAGCCTTATAACTATCCATATGCATAGAAGAGTGAGATTGAGCATTGATGGGTGTTCTGTATGCACTAAATCCCTCAATTAAATTGTCAACCCGGGGTAAGTAAACTTAGAGTTGTAGCATTATATATGCTAAGGAAGAAAAGTTAATGGAAGTGTGTCTTAACGAAGGAGATGATATATCTAAGGGTTAATCTACTTAATAAATGACTCTTTCATTTTTATCAAAGCAAATCCTATTAATGAACTTGAACTATTTACCCTAAGCAGATTCAAAAAACGAATCGATGGATTATTCCTAAAGAATCAAATCAAACCCTAATTTGAAAAAGTTAATCTATTCAACCTAATGAGAAACAACAAGAAAATTACTTTTGATATTTTATCTTTCAACAAATAATCAATCAAACAACTAACCTATCAAAACTATTCAACAAGTAAACTCTATTCTTAAAAAAGAAATCATAATCATTTCTATTTTGCAAAGGAGAAATCTTAACCTACTTAATATAAAAACATCATGATTGTATTAAAAAATTAATCAAAAATATTCTAAATTTGTAATAATAGGAAATTCAAAGATGATGACTATGTCTTTGGTGCCTAATAACATCACGATGACATCTGACAATTAGTGATATCTCAAGAGGGATTAATTCAATGTTGAACTCTACAGAGAAATTAAGTGAATCAAGAAATCTAATGAAAGCTTTGCCATCATAGAATAAGCATTAAATATCCTGAAAATCCATGTGATCTCTAAATTTCATGCATCAATCATTGATGATTAAAAACACCCTTATACTAATTTAAACACACTCTTATGATAACTCAAGTAAATTTACAAGATTATAAACTTATGACTAAAAATATTAACTCAAATTCAATCTTCTAATAAAAATTGCAATTCACATCTAGAACTGAGATTTTAGAATTTAAACTGGGCTAATCCTATCTTTAAAACTCAAATTTCAAACTAACATGCTTGTAAAAACATAATCCAAAATCTAATTCTATCTATCATATTAAAACAAGACTGATAAACAAAATAGATCTATGAACACATAACTGAACTAAGAATGAAATCAACTAATAAAACTTGCAATTATTTATCCGTCGAAGCTTATAAAAGAAACTCTGTCTAAACTAATCCTTTGTTCTAAATACTACTTTGTTTTAACTTGCAGAAACTAATTTCAAACTATAGAACATAATCTAAGTTAGTATCTTGCAAGCCAACTGTTAAGAGATAAGAGATATAGCATGACAAATAACTATATCTTATAAGCAATCTACAAAAGAGAAATTAGACAATTAAATTATAAACAACAAACACGGTATTTAAAACTACAAAATACATATAACATAGAAATGAAGTGAATTATAGATACACAAATGAAACACATGATCTATCTATCTAAACAATCATCCAAACCACTGGTGGGTGCCCCAACAAGTCGTGGCTACTCCTCAACAGTGAAATGTAAGCTCAAATCAACACAATTCTCTCATTGATTAAAAAAATCACAGTCTGAACATAAGTTTGCAAATATGTCTCAATTACATAATGAAACATTTTCTTAAACTTTTGTCTTGTGGTTTGACCACTACTGGTGGTATTTATAGTGAATTATAGTTTGTGAGGTCGACCACTGGAAGGGTTGACCTCCTCTAAAAATTGAAACTTCCATTAAAATCTCTCTAACAGATTTGGCTTCTTGAAACTGGATGAGCCACTCAACGATTAACATAATTGCCTAATATGATATGTCATCAGCTTTGTAGATGGAGGCCATGAGGGGGCACAAAACCCAGGTTGTTGATTCACCCATCACAGGCCACCAATGTGCCAACCACCAACTCGCCTGCGCTCCAAGTGTTGGATCGCATACCGGATGGAGTGTCAGATTATGTACCAGATGGGGTGCTAGATGAAGTGTCAAATGAGCTACCAGATGGAGGATCGGAGTGTTAATTCTTCCTGTTACATGCAGATCACACATTAGATCCTCATAAACATCAAATCGAACTAAATTTAACTCAAAACCATTGCAAAACATTGATTTCACATACCTGTTATAAATCCATGATGATTTGATACAAAATCCTTCGAAAACTCCTTCAAAATGGTCAATAACATATATAATACTGGTGCAAAAAGGATTCAACCATCACAACAAAAAAAACAAAATACGAGCCCAACATTACCCCCACGCCTAAGGATTTGCAGGTCCCACTAAAAAAAAAATGAATTACCCAACATGACTAGACTTGTTGAGGAGGGGATGGATTAACTTTAGAAGCTTCTTGTCCTGAAGACTTTGTGTTGGATCTCTTGCAATGTTTCAATTGTGCACAGAGGCTACAATTTTATTTGGTCATTTGATCAACCAATCTTTGGAGGGAATTCACTTTTGCTTGTAATACTGCATTGTCTTGGTGGAGATGCCTATCCATAGTATTTCGCTCTTCCAAATGTTGCAACAACTGAACATTTTATTGTTGTAATTTCTCAATAATGGGAGTATGATCAGATGTCTCATAGGAGGGCTTGGATCCCTTGATGGATGCAGAGGATATATCAGTTTTGGAAACTGGTGTAGGCATCTATGAGGTAGGAGTAACAGAGGGTTTATGAGAGGGAATAGGTTCAGATTTTACTTCTCTATCAGGCTCCAACTATTCTGCAAAAACTTCCCTAAGTCTTTTATGGGGGATTTCAAGATCAGAAGATACTTGGATAGGATATGAAGTGCTTGGGGGTTTTACATTAGGATTTCCACTTGCACTTCTGGTATTTTTCTGAAAAGATCCTCCTTTGAATCAATTGGATCCTCTTCCATTTGTAGGGACTACATGGAAATCTTGTTGAATTGTCTCTTGTAACTTCTTGGGTTGAGGATCAATAGATGTTGAGGGAATTGGAGAATTAGCAATAAGATTTTTAGTTTTCTTTCCCAATGAGGCTGCAGGGGAATCAACAAGTTTCTTGGTCTTTTGTTCAGGCAGAGAGATATCTTGAGTAGTATGGTTTGGAGTCTTTGGAGAATGAGGCTTGGATGGAGTAATAGTCCCTAAATCAAGTGATTTCTTGTTGGTCTTGATTGTGAGATGGGGGTCTGAAAATTGATAGATGAATTCATCCCATGTCTTCCCCTGTTTTGTCAACTCAGTTATGAAAATAAATTTGATGAGTTCATGGTGGAATAAACTGTTATGAGGATTGGCCACATTTTTTTGTACTTTGGAAGACATTTTCTCAAGACTTTTCAAGAATTAAAAAGGAAAATTCAAGGGCTTGTTAAATTGGAAATGAGATAACAAACGGAAATGGAAAGCTTTTGGAAAATAGAGTATATACCTTCACAAGTGATAATTATGGTAATGAATATTAGGGGGTTAATCATATCATCTTTAATCCATTCTTTGGAGTACCCCTTAGCTCCAGAAACATTCTGAAACTCATGCTTGAAAACTCTGTTGTAGCTTGGCCGTGGCAATTGGTGGTTCTTGAACCAACGATCTCCAACACGTGGCAGCTTCGTGGCTAAGGCAATTGACTCCTCAGAGACCAAGAAGGCCAGAGACCCCACACACACCATCCTACCATCAAACTCGAGGGTGAATTTCAGTGAAACACCATCATTGTGGCCCTGTAGACAGGCCAAGAATGGTCCCCACCCTGTGCGAAGGAAGACCTCCCTACACTCTATGAATTCAGGGATGGCCAAGATATCAACATAGGAGGAAGGCTCATATCATTTGGGCATGTTTATAGTGAGGAGGATGAGCAAAGGAGAGGAATTGGGAAGAGGATAAAAATTAGGCAGAGGATGAGCACGACACAACAAGCATGCATGTGTGAAATGGAAATTGGAACTAACCCTCCGATTTTTAATGTGCTCAAGGTGGAAACAGTTGAATTCATGGGAGAATTCATCACACATGATTTCCATGTGTGACTATGACTCCGTTGATTTTGAATTCGAAGGGTTTCCTTTGGAGGCAATTGTAATTATGAGAGAATTAGATCAATGTCCAAGTCTTCGACTTGGACATTTGATCATAAAAATGCATTTAGAGATTGTATAATTTAATTATCAAATTCCATTTAATCCATCTCATATTACTAACGAATAGGTAGATCAATTAAAACAATATATGTTTACCTTCAATCGTGGTCACTTACAGTGTGTGTGCACCTCATTCAGTCGTCCACATGGCACCCCATATGGTCTTCCAAATGGAACTCCATTTGGAACTCAATATGGTACTCCTGTGCAAAATGGAAGTTGTTTGTATTGTAATGGATGTTTATCCATAGAATTCATCTTAAGCACTTCTGACAGCCATGGTGAACAGGAGCAGAGACAGGATAAGAGTGTTCCACTATTACTTACTTTGTCATCGTGCTTGCACATTATAACAATATGTTCCTCTATTTCAAGGCATGTAACACAAGTCTGTAATGAACAGTTTGTAAAAAAAAATAGTTAAGTGGTCTGTCGAAGAAATGATAGCAAATTTATAACACACAATAAATTTAGCATTTCAATAAAAAATAACTGCTGATATAATAGCCCATATCATGAAAAAAATATAAATAAATTTTTACAAAGATTCTACTTCTTCTTCTCATGGATTATAGATAGGAATTATTTTCATTTGTCAACTCATGAAACCCCTCCCCCACTCCTAAGTATTGTGAAACCTCACAATAAAAATATAGGAAACTAGTCAATTCTCCCAATAGCCGTAAGATTTACAGCTTGTTAAGTGTAGAGATAAGTTTCACATATCGCTCTGACGAGACGGTTAGAATATGGCCCCACCTATAGGATAGAACATCCTACATATAGTTAAGAAGAGGTAGGTGAGATAGTTTTAAGATAGTCTCAAATTTAGTTCCCAATGGAAAATTTATGGAGTTCATTAACCTTATCTTAACCATACATACTTCTTGTCATATTTGTCTACAAGTAATGTTGTACATCAGGACAAGTTTAAGATTTAGGAATTTCTTATTTTTTTCATATTATCATCCTCGCTAGGTAGAATTCCCCGCTGCCAGCAAGCCTGTTCAGTTCTACGACAGGCTTATTGTTGGCACAGGGGCAGGCCCAGGGTTCAATGCTACAATAGCACACCAAAAAAACATAACTACTGGCCCTTTCGGCAACACCAGTGAAGCAGATGAAGTCTCACCCGAGGTAGAGGTAGGGGTGGTTGCAGGATTCCAGTGTCTACAACCTTAGCTGGGACACAGATCTGTGACTATAACACCTTAACAGGGAACTTAGCAATTATAGTTCATCAATATCCAGTCTTAGTTTACAGTGCAATTAAACCCTAATTACAGAGGATTGCAGTATTTAACCAGATCTACTATATTAAATCACTAATCACATCCACATAGGCCATATCTAGTATTCATCCATAATATTAAGCACATAACATTAACATATCTATCTACCATTCATCTATATCGAAGCACTAAGAAAATTAACATATAAACACATCAATACATCGCACAAATCAGAGAAACATAGCATGTACGTGGTTCACCCCCACCCTGGGGCTACGTCCACCAACTCTTCATCTTATTTATTAAATTATTCAATCAATTACATGCACAGAGCCACAAAAACCCTAATCCACAGAGGACAAGAGATTTTTGCACCTCTCTAGATCCTCCTTCTCTGGGCTAGGTTACAACACTAAGCCTCTTCTCAATCTCTTAAACTCTCTTTCACTGAGCTCTGCAAGCCTCATATAATCTGCACAAAAGAAATATCCACTCAACACTTTGCACTTTCAATCACATAGATGAAACTACTTCCTACATCACTCAACCTTCTGTTTATACTTTACAAAATAGGCCTAGGCATGGGTAAACCCATGAGCCGACATCCCCATACCCATTACATAATCCTGAATCCCAAAAAGGGCCCTAAAAGGGGCCGAGATCCTGTGATCTCCACTTTGTCTTGTGCTCCACCTTCGACAGTCTGTCAAAGTCCCAAAAATAGGTCAAACCTGACCAAGGATCCTCAAAACTTGGTCAAGGGCCAACAAGCCCCCAAAACTCACCTATGACTCGTCCCGAGTCACTCTAATCTGGGTAGCTCAATTTTGAAATCCTTGATATTGGCTCAATATGCTTCGACTTGTTGTTGTGCCACGACCTCCTATTCAGTGAAATCTTGTATGATTTCTTAGTTGACAGGTCCCTCTAGGCGTTGTTCAGCTGCAGTGACGACTTGCTCCAGTTCTTCTCCTCGACCTTCGAACTCTGTGAACAGTTGGTAAGCCTCATCTTGTACAGGTTGGAGCCTCTAAGTCACTTCCTTGACTTTGCTCTGAATGATATGGACCTGCTTCTAGGCAGTGCGCTGCTCTTGGGATTGCTTCATTCTTTCAATAGCTGACAGGAGCTTCAACTGTGTCTGTATTGTTTCTGCTTGATACTTCGCCTCTTGGAGCTATGACTCAAGTTTCTCCAGTTATTGATTCTCAGTGAGTCTCTCATACGTCTAGGCACTGTGATCACTCAATTGCTTGCATTCCATGGAGAGGCCCTTGATTATTTCAACTGCGCTTCGGGTAGTTGCTTCTCTTTGATCCCTTACAACCTGCGGAGTGTCGGGAACTATGCAGAGCTCTAAGTCTGTTATTTGTTGTTGTAGTTGCTGGATAGGTTCTGCGAGCTACTCTATTTGATGCGTGACTTAGTCTTCTGCCCGTGGTTCTAATCTTGTCATCGAGCGAAGTTCTCTTTTGACTTCTTCTTTCATTTTGAGTTGATCTGCGATAAACTATTCCTTTTCTTGCTGAATCTATGCTTTCTCTTTTTCAAACTTCATCTGGAGAGCAACCTTCTCCTGCTATGCAAGTTGACGTTGTTATACAAGTACTCTTTGCAATTGCTTCAAGGCCTGGGTGGCTTGTTATGTTTCTTCTTGTGCTCGATGAAGGTGAGCTTCAGTTGCATCTGCTTTTCGATGGAGCTGGGCTGGATCATCTCCCAACTCTAGTTATCCCAATGGAAGGGGTGCAATGGACACTGCGCAACTGGACTGAATGGCCTGTTGTACCCCTCAGAGTTCGACCTCAATTCTGTTGTACATTTCCTCCTACTTGGCTTCTTGTTTCTCAATGATTTCTTGTGAGGCATTGTTTAGGGCTGCTATGATGAAGTCCAAATCATCGATAGTGAGTACAGTCTGCATCTTGGTCACAGTGGCTCTGGATTTCTTCCAGGAATAAGGTTTCGAGGGAGAACCCTTCCTCTTCTTTAGGGGATCGGTCTCATCTCTAGGAAATGTTACTTCACCTTGTTTCTTTTCAACTTCTTTGTCATTTATCTCTTCTACTTCATCATCACCCCCTCAGTCAGGTGATACTGAAGCAGTCTTTCCTAAGGCACTGCTTAAGTCTTGGACCTCTTCGGTCTTCTTCCTTCTGTTGGGTCCAGGTGTATCATGTTCTTTATGTGTGGTCTCTGGGATTTCATGGTTAGACATATCTGTAGGGTCTGCGGGAATAAGGAGGTCTGTCGACCAGTCCTTAGTGATCTCCTCAAGGTCCTCTTCCATGAGATTGTAGTATGACTGAAGCTCCTCCTTATTCTCATCTGCTTGCACTGTAATGTAGATGAAGTGTTGATCTGGGAGGAACTTCATTAGGGGTCGGAACCTCTATAGGTAATTTGGAGTCATGTGAGGTTCAACTTCGATGTCTCTCTTCAACTGGAGGTAATATATGTGAAAAATAACGTTCGAATGCCACTTTTTTCTCATATAGCTCGAGTACCAGAGCGTGTTGAACTTCGCAGCAAGTGGCGTGAATGGCTCGATGTCGAGGAAGGTCACACCTTCTGGAATTTCCCAAGAAAAAAATGCGATGAGGATTAGGAGCCAACTAAAATGGAATTCATAGCCCTTATCCTGTGCTTCACGGTAGTCTAGTTCAAGATAATTAACTAGGTACTTCACTTAGTTCATCTTTAGACTTTCCACACACTTCCCTACAAGTTCAACGAGAAATCATGTGACCTGCATGGGTCGGTTCTTCCTTACTAACTTTCCTACAATTAATTGGCATGCTAGGCGCACTGAACCATTCTATATGGAAGATACCTTGTAGCCTCGCATCCCCTTCTCAACATCGTCGTATGTATCTTTGATTTGTTGTGCTAATGTGCGATCTGTGGATTTTCCTGGGTAGTAGTCCTACAGGTCGGGTCCTTGCATACTCAATCCTGTGATCCTATGGATCAATGTCAGATCGAATGTGATACGACGGTCGAGCCATAAGTAGCCACCATGGTAACATGAAAGTAGTATCTTGACACATGCGTTAACTTCCTGGTGCCTTCCGAAGTGTGGGATTTTCATTACATTCAGTAGGGTGGACTATGTAAGGTTCATCATCTATGGCTGGGGGATTATCTTTGAATTCTTCCCCTTCGTCTTGGTCAAGTATTTTTATGGTGCGAGCATGCTATGGTTCTTTCAAACTTCGAGGTTGAAGTCACTGAAATTTAATGCTACGATCATGTCCTGTTGTGCTCTTACTGCGCGTATCCCCTTCGGGAGGTATGCAGTAACCATGGTGTACTCAAAATATCTTAGCATGTTATTTTGACTCACCGCGTCATCCAGAGGTGGGATGTAATTGGGAAATATGGTCGGGATCAGCTTCACATTTTCTAGGTCATCTTTGTGCTTGGTTCTCTTCTTTGTTGTTGGTCGAGATGGCCCGGATCCGCGAGCAGTCGACAGAGAGGATTTCACTCCTCTCGTCAATGACACTTGTACACCCACATACATTACTATTTTAGTCATGAGGTCAATGTGTACCTCCTTCAAAGAATCTTTGACTGCTCTAAGTTCTTCGGACATACACACGCGTGGTTGAATCTCTCGAGTTTTAAGAGTAACTAGTCAATGCAATGGGATGGATGGTGATAGCACGATGATCACTATGTGGAATCAACTAATATGCGGGCTTGGATTCATGGTTAGAAAAAGTGTTCTTGGTGCAAGTTTCGATGGAATAAATAGATAATGAAGCAACAGATCTCTCCAATGGGCAAGAAGCCTCCATTAACTCAGTTATGTCCAATACGGCGTGGTCCCAATGGTCTGATGTCGATTTGTCTGGCCATAAATGCCTTTCTACACATTCGGGGTGTCTTTCTAACGGTTATACTGTTCCCAACGGATATATTGCTTCGCTATGGTGAAGTGCCATGTGACATTGTTCTGATATCCCAACGAAGTTCCTATTTTGTAAATTTTCCCTATGCGAAGTTCCCTCTGGAACCTTCTGTAACTTTTCGATCTTTTCTCTCTTCTTGTTGAGATTTTGAGCCTTCTTTCTGGTGAGATTCATTTCTTTATTCCTCTTTCCATTATGATTCTTGTCTTCTTTTGGCATAGTAACTTCGCACTGTTGAGATTATTTCCTAAGATTCAAGGGTAATACTTCTTCTCTATTTGGGATAGGTACTTCAGTCTTCTGCAAATCTTCTTGTGTTCTTGCAACTTCGACATCCATGTCTCTAGTCCTAAGTAGCTTTGATCTATTCTCTTATTCTTCAATCAGCTGTGCAATCCTCCTAGTCATGAAATCTTTCAACTCTTGCTTCTTCTTCTCTAAGAATTCTTCTTCCTTCCTTTTGGCTTGATCTCTTTCAATCCAAGTTTTTCCTAGTAACATAGCAAATGGGCCGTTTTTCTCAGTAAATTTAACAACCTCAAAATATTCCTTTGTTGAAGTTCCATTGGCATTCATCGATATCTATGTGATCTTTCCACATAGGGTTATCAATTTTCCTCTGAATAATCCTATTCCTCCAAATGAAAGAATCATAGCAGGCTCCACTAAAAGTTCCCAAGTTCTTTCTGTCATGATATTCACCCATGTTTCCTCATCCAGAACACAGTCAATGTTGAAATCTCCTATTCTTGCTCCAATGCACTCTTTTTCTTTGAAGATATTTGATAAGATAATATGTCAGTGGTCATTTAGGGTTTATTTCATCTGTAGCAATACTTTCTCTGATTATTTCTGGGGTTCTTCCATAATCTCAGTTTTTGGATCCGCCTTAGGGTTTTCTTGGTTCATATTCATTCTTTCAACCTTATAAATCATTCTAGGGCATTCCAATACTTCATGGTCCATAGCTCTACAACAAATACAACTAGATCTTCTACCAGGTCATTCCTTATCCATATGTCTCGGTCTTCTACAACTGTAACGAAGGGTTAATCCTCGTTTTCTTTTAAATGATCCCCAACCTTTCTTGTATTGCACACTAGGATCATAGTAGCTAACTTGCAAAAAATTATTTCTAGGATCCTGCATCCATTTGTTAGTCCAAACATTCTCTTTATGCATAGGTATAACATATCTTTCACTATTCTTATCAGATCTACTCATATCAAATCTTCGTTCATCTATCAGTGCCCTATTTTTCAAGCTAGGACAAATCTTATCAAACATACCTAGATCCAAACTTTAGAAACAAAAATTTCCACTAATATTATCTTCAGCAGAGCACAAATCTTCCAGATCTAAAAAAAATCACTATTCTTACCTTTATCAAAGCACAGAGCTTGCAAATCTTACCTCTTTAAGAAAAAATTCTCACTTTTACCTTTCTCAGAGCACAAAGCTTTCAGATCTTACCTCTTTTCTTCAGATCTGACCCTTCTTCTTGGCACAGAGCTTCATAGGTCAAGTGGAATGTTGTGCACTAGGGAAACAAATCTATGCATAGAGATTTCACAGTTTCAGGTTGGATCTTCACACAAAGCTTATTCTTCCTCAGTTCTCAACAATCACAGTTTCGTTCCCAACAACGGAACCATTTGTTTGCACAGGGGCAGACCCAGGTTTCAACACTACAAAAATGCACCAACAAAACCCTAACTAACATCCCTTTTAGGAACACCTGCGAAGCATATGAAGTCTCACCCGAGGTAGAGGCATGGGTGGTTGTAGGACTCCAGTGTCTACAACCTTAGCTGGGACATAGATCTGTGACTGCAACACCTTAACAGGGCACTTAGCAATTATAGTTCATCAATATCCAATGTTAGTTTACAACACAGTTAAGCCCTAATTACAGAGCATTGCAGTATTTAACCATATATACTATATTCAAGCACTAAGCACATCCACATAGGCCATATCTAGTATTCATCCATGCTATTAAGCACATAGCATTAACATATGTATCTACCATTCATCTATATCAAAGAACTAAGCAAATTAACATATAAACACATCAATACATTGCACAAAGAAGAGAAACACAACATGTACGTGGTTCAACCCCACCTTGGGGCTGCGCCCACCAAATCTTTGTCTTCTTTATTAGCTTCTTCAATCAGTTACATGCACAGAGCCACAAAAACCCTACTCCACAGAGGACAGGAGATCTGTGCACCTCGCTAGATCCTCCTTCCCTAGGCTAGGTTAAATCACTAAGCCTCTTCTCAATCTCTTACACTCTCTTTCACTGAGCTCTGCAAGCCTCATACAGTATGCACAAAATAAATCTCCACTCATCACTTATCACTTTCGATCACATAGATCGAACTACTTCCTACATCACTCAGCCTTCTATTTATACTTTGCAAAATAGGCCTAAGCATGGGTAAACCCATGGGATGACATCCCCATACCCATTACATAATCCTGAATCCCAAAAAGGGACCTAAAAGGGGCTGATATTCCGCGATCTATGCATTGTCTTGTGCTCCGCCTTTGACTGCCTGTTGAAGTCCCAAAAATAGGTCAAACCCGACCAAGGATCCTCAAAACTTGGTCAAGGGCCAACACTTACCTATTCATACCACATTTCAGTACCCACTTCCAGCAAACCTATTCAGTATCTTGACAGGTTAGCCTATTACACCCTCAAACACTAGCCCACCATCTTTTAATATTTTAATATATCGATTTCTATGTGTAAGAAGATGGGGGTACAACTTTGAATTTTATTTTTATTTTTTTCTTCTCTTTTTTAGATTGGGATGGTATTTATGATAGAGGATGTATCTCCTTTATGTATTACTTAGAAATTGTCCTGATGTAAGGGATAATTAAGAGGATGTAGCCTAACTAAATATATGGTATAATCAATCATTTTTAGTGTGTAGTGGATGGTACCAATGGGAAAGAACAAAAATGTATCTTTAGGCTCAACTCACTTTCTTCTTTTTTTAAGTTATTGTGATGTTTCCATGGATAACCGCAAATCAGACCTCCTTGTTACTCTTTAATAAAGATACCTTACTCACTTACTCAGGGTTCTTGGGGAAACTACATGAGTAACCTCTAAGTTTGATGGTCAAGGTATCACTTCCTTATATCCTCTAGTGGTGAAGGTTTAAGAGAAACTACCATTAAATATGCCTTGAGAAAAAGAAGATGGAAATCTTTGAAAAAATGTGGCTAATTACCGCAAGTCATTATTCAATTGATGCTTAGAAGACAACAAGGTTTAAATATAGAAATATTTTGAAGTAAAATACTTCCCTTTATGTCTCCTTGAAATTGTCCACTCCTGGTGAAATAAATACCTACAAAAATATGTAGAATTGTCTATCAACATACTTCAAAATTATTTACATATGTACAGTGAAAAAATTCAGAAAAAATTCAAGAACAAGGGGAAAACTTCCCCATATACCAAGGCCATTGCCTTGTCAATTGACATGACCCGTAGAAAATATTCTTTGGAAATGGGTCTGTGATAAATTTTGAGTCAATGTCCATTTACTATGAATGACACTTGTCCATCGTCAATTGTTTTGATTTTAACAGCCCCATTGTCATACACGGTGACTACCTCGTAAGGAACCAACCACCGAGTGGTAAGTTTTCCTTTGAAATTTTTAAATCAAGAGTCAAACAACAAATCCCAATCACCAGGTTGGAAGTATTTCTTCTTAATAAACTTGTCATGCCACTTGCTCCTCTGGTTTTGGACTAATATTGTTCATTGGATAGCATCTTTCTTAATCTCATCCAACTCATTTAATTGTAGGGCTCATTGCTTCTGACCCTCATCTAAGTTTAATCCCAATTCTGCAGTAATACGGAAGGTCCTTACCTGGAATTCTATTGGTAGAAGTACTTGTTTCCGATACACTAGCTCATAAGGGGTATGCCCAATGGTGTTTCTCCAGGTGGTCCAATATGCCCACAAAGCCTCTGGAATCCTATGAACCCAATCCCGATGATGCAATTTAATATTCTTTCTTAAGATAGCTTCTAGAAATTTGTTTGTGGACTCTACCTGAACATTATCTTGTGGTTGATATGGAGAAGGTTGGCAATGCTTGATCCCATATTTCTCTATTAATTCTCTCATCAACTTGGAATTGAATTGAGTTCCTTGGTCTGTAACAATTTCACAAGGAACACCAAAGAGGGTAAAGATGTCTTCATCAATGAATTTGACAACAAATTTTTCAGTAGCCCTGAATAGGGATTTTTATTCTACCCACTTGGTGACATAATCTGTACAAACCAAAATATAATTTTTCTTACGAGACATGGGTGAAATTGGTCGCACAAAGTCAAGGGCCCATTTATCGAAAGGTTCTATCAAAACTTGGGCATGCAAGGGAATTTTTTCAGCTGACGTGGGTCTTCCTATCCTTTGACAGCTATCACAAATCCTCACATACTTGGTAGCATCCTTAAAAATGCTAGGCCAATAGTAACCTCATTGTAACACCTTATATGTTGTACGTTTGTTAGAAAAATGGCCACCACATGGTCCATCATGAAAACTTCGTAGGATTTCTGGTATCTCATCTTCTTAGACACATCTACGAATAATCAAGTCTAAACAAGTACGAAAAAGGTCATGGCCAACCCAAGAGTAGTTGGCACTTTGCGTAATAATTCTATGTTTTTCATGAGGTGACAAATGAGATGGAAACTTCCTAGTAGCAAGGTAATTTTCCATATCTGCAAACCATGGGGTATTTACAGAGAGGGAAAAAAGGTGCTCATTTGGGAAACTATCATCAATGTGAATATCATCATCCTCATGTTTTATGAGTGAAAGAAAATAAGCTACCAAGTTATCCTTTCCAGGTCGGTCAATGACAGTGATATTGAACTCTTGCAATAGCAGGAGCCACATAGTCACTCGGCTATTAGTAATGGGTTTATTCATGAGAAATATAATGGCAAAGTGATCTGTATGTACAAATAATTTGTAACATGTGATGTAGTGGAGAAACTTATTGATACCATGAACTATTGCAAATAATTCCTTTTCGGTAACTGTATATTTTAACTCGGCAGGGGACAAGTTCTTTCTCACAAAACAAATGGTATAGGACTGATGGTCTTTTTTTGGTCCTAATACTCCTCCTATTGTAGTATCGGAGGCATAAATGGATATGTGAAATGGAAGAGACCAATTGGTCCCCCTAAGAACTGGTGCCATAGACAACTTAGATTTCAGAGTTCCAAAGGTGGTTTGACACTGCTCAGTCCAAAGAAAATCAACATCTTTTATTAACAATCCAAACATGGGTGCAACAATCTTTGTGAAATTTTCAATAAATCGTCGGTAGTATCTAGCATGTCCAAGAAATATTCTCACCTCGTTTTGAGTCTTGGGGGGTGGAATTATGATGATGACCTCAATCTTAGAAGGATTGACTTTAATCCCTTCAGATGAAACGTGATGTCCTAAGACCACTCCTTCATTCAACAACATTTTACATTTTTCATGACTTAAGTACAGGTTCATTTCTTAGCATTTGATAAGGACTTTTTCTAAATTATCTAAGGCTTCCTGGTAAGTATTTCCATATACTGTAAAGTCATCCATGTATACCTCTACACAATCATGAATAATATCAACAAATATCCCTAGTACTTCTCGTTGAAATGTGACAAGATAATTACATAATCCAAATGGTAAGACCCTATAGGCATAGGTACCCCAAGGACAAGTGAAGGTAGTCTTGTCCTGATCCTTGGGTGCTATGAAAATTTTATTGTACCTGCTATATCCATCTAAAAAGGAGAATAATTCCTTTCCTGACGAGGTATCCAAGACTTGGTCAATGAAAGGAAGAGGAAAATAATCCTTCATAGTGGCCTTTTTAATCTCACGGAAATCAACACAAATTCTCCATTTTCCGGTTACTTTATTTGGAGCCACTACAAGCAAGGATACCCATTTACTGTCGGAGATGGGATAAATAAATCCAAGATTCAATAAATTTTGTATCTCCTCTTTTACTATATCCTTGAGTGTCGAGTCATCCTTCTCTGGGGTTTCCTAACAAGTGTTACTTCCCCCTAGGTATATATGTGATGAATGCATGTGTCAGGGTGTATACCCTTCATGTCAGTGTATTCCCAGGAGAATGCCCCTGTTTTTTCTATAAGGACACTTACTAATTTCTTTTCTTGGTCTACATATAATCCGAATTTATATGTAGAAATTTCCCTGGACTTATCTCGTACGGCATGGTATAATATGTGGTAGACTCATATATCTTGAAGATAAAAGATGTAGGAGACAAAATTGTTGGGTCCAATTATTCCTGAAATTCTTCCCCAAACATGTGTTGGACAACTGAGAGGGGGGGGGAGGTGAATTAGTTGTTACCGTGCTTAAACAATTATGCCCATTTTAAACTCTTTATAGAACACTCAATGATGATCACAATAATGCAGGGAGGTAAGCAATAGAATATTCAACATCAATCACACACATGAAATATACAGAGACATATATTTTCTGAGGAAACCCATAAATGGAAAAACCTCTTCTTCTTGATATGATAAGTAATCTTTATTTTTTGTACATTATCATTCTTGGGATATCCAACTCCTCTTGAGGCTACAACCTCTGTTTTACAAGTTGCAACTTGCTGAGACCACCAACTCTCTGGTTTCTCTAGCACCCACTAGAAGGAATCACCAACTCCCTGGTTTTTCTAGCAACCACTAGAAGGAAGCACCGACTCCCTGGTTTCTCTAGCACCCACTAGAAGGAAGCACAAACTCCCTAAGTGTTCTAGCACCAACTTCCAGTTACACAGGCACCAACCTGTATAACAGAGAACAATAGTTCTCCCTTGTACCACCCTACCACCTTGTTTTTTCTTGTTGCAACCAGATGGAAGCCACAAGTCCCTATGTTCAAGCACCCACTTGAAACTCCAAGAACAAAAATCCTCCCTACCACCCTGAAATATAAATCTTTTCTTACTGAAATTTATTACAGTGATACATTATTTAGCAATGGATTACCAGTCTCATCACTTCTCTGCTCTTCCTGCATCAGTGTCTTCCTGCTCGCATCTTCTTGAGATTTATGATCTTATGCTATGTCTCTGTATGCGCAACTCATCTTTCTCTTCTTATCTTAGATACTCATTTATGTTCCTTGCTTCTTCTGTGCTTTATGCTCTATGTCTTATTTCCATTCTATGTGCTACGCCTCTTCTATTCATTTCATCTCCTGCACACAACATGATTCTACCCACATGAATCACTCTCAACAACAATAACCCTCTCTTCTCTGTTCAGTGTATATTTATCATGCCAAGTTTGTGCCCAATCATGCACCTAACTCTTTGTTATCTCTAGTGATCATTCAGAGATTGTTCTTCATCAGTGGTCATTATCATGAGATTCTTTGGATTCTCTGGCAGTTACAGTCTTCAACACTTTTCCATCTGCCAATTTTCTCTATGAGAAGTATTCATCACCCTGAATCTCTTTGAATTCTCTGGTGGTTATACTTAGTATGTTCATCATAAGTGGGCGTTATGCTGATATTCCTTAGCTTCTCTGGCAGTCAAAACTCTTCATATTCTCTGTCAGTTATATACAGTCAATTATGGCTTCTTTGGATTCTAAGCCCCTTCCTTCACGTGACCTCTGACAGTGACCACATGCCTATTCTAAAGGC
>SNQJ01S0030821.1:51186-68372 GCA_010110895.2 Picea sitchensis
CATCCCGACCAGGACGATTATCAACAAACAGAAGGTGATGATTGGGACTTTCAGGCCAGAACATGTGCAGGCAATGTATAAATTGTCATCCACACTGAACCTTACTCACAATGCCGAATTTCTAGAAGGTTTCAAGAAGAAGGAGTGCGAGCCGTATGCAAAAATTTTATCCGATCTGATCAAATATTAGGTCTCACACCCCGTGAAATTCAGGCCTGACACTAACGTGATCTATTCAATCTCTTCCTTGGAGCCACAGTTCAAGTACATAGTGATGATGACCTACAGGTTGTATGGGAAGGAAGACACTACCCATTTTTTCCTCCCATGGGTGCCACTCATTCATACATTCGCTGAGGGTTTCTCCTTTGATTGGGCCAAATTGTTGTCCGACAGTCTGACCAATCGAATTACCGAATATCGAGCATAGAGGGAAAGTAAGAAAGCAACTTCGTTCTTTATGTTTTCTTACATCATGGATGCCATCTGCTTCATGACACCCTTCTCACTAATGAACTGGAGCTGGGCTCCATCTAATACAGAGCCTATCCATGTCTACCACTCGAATCTTTGGGAGGATAAAGCCAAAGAATACATCTAAATATCTTCAACTGGGTAATGGTGCCATTGCATGTCGCCATCTTCGTCCAACTACCACCCATGATTTCAGATAGCGTCATGACCAACTGAGTAACGTGGAAGATTGGTATATAGAGGAGAAGTTTTCATACATCAAGGTTTTTGGCACCTCTGTTCCTCCATATGCTCTACCGCTTTTCTTGCCAGATAAGCTATTGTGTCGCGAGATCGCTAGGCAGACCGTGCTCAGCAGAATAAGAAAAGAGCTCAAAGGAGTATCAAAAAAGGTATGGTCGTACTTCCCCATTCATATTGGTGCATATTCCTTGTTATATTTTTTCTATGTCAAAGCCGAGGCTACGGTTTTAGAGGAAATGAAGCTGGTAGATATTGAATTCAAAAAGCATGACCCTAGTAAGGTTGTGAGCAATCACCTGTCGAGTTGCGGCCTGAAGAGATATGAACATGAGGATTCCCCTCATGATGAAATATTCCGGGGTGCGAGGTCCTACTCTAAAGTCCTAAGTCAAATTCAAGCCTTGCCACCCGAAGATATGGCCTATTTCTTGAAATTCCAGGAGCACCAACAGAGTTGTCTCCCCCAGATTTTACAGGGTGAAGCCCCAAAGCTTCCAGTTACATAGAAAATGGAAGCCAAAGGTGCAAAGGACTCGAGTCCTAAAAGGGAGAAGAACCAAGGGAAAACAGGGGAGGCTGGAACCTCGTAGCAAGTAGCCAAAGTCCCCTACAAACAGGAAGGAAACCCYGAAAAGGGTACGCCAGGCAAGCAGGCCCAAGGTCAAGCAAAGATACCCTCGCAAGGATMGGGCAACTCACTATCGCTCATGTCAAACAAGTCGGTCACAGATGTTACCCCGAAACAACCATCCTAGGAAGTTGACAATCCAATTGCTATTATCACACCCTTCCAGTTCACAAAGGGGAATCCCGATGCAAGGTGRATTTTCAATGAAGAACTGATGCCCATTTCTGTAGAGGAGTTGCCTCCTAACAAATTTTTCTTTGATAAAAAAAAGGAAGGCCATGGTGAGGAAAGAATTATATAAAAAAGAGGGCTTAATGGCTAAAAAAATTTAAAATCATGATAGATGGGAAGGTCGTGAAAGAGGAAGAATTCACAGACGAGATAGAAGGAACACTAGGGGCTTATGCTACAGCCAATCAGTACTCAGTTGGAACTTTGAAGGCCCAATTGAGACGAAAGAACCTCTTGATCAGTAAATTGTAAGTTAAAGTGGCTACTGTTGAAGCAAATGCCAAGGATGAGGTGAGCAAAAGCCTCGAGCAAGCCGGAATAGCCGATCTGCAGGAGATTAAGAAACTTAGATCCGACCTTGAGTAGGTGTGCTAGTCGACACAAATTACCCAAACATAGGTAAGCCAGCAGGGGCAACAAATTATAGAATTACAATCAAAGTTGGATGTTGCTGAGAATTAGGTTTTAGACATTAAAATGTTCAGATCCCAAGCTGTCAAAATCTGACAGAAGGTATTAACGACTCAACAAGAATTTCTTGTAAAAGTAGGAACCATTCTAAACAACTTTCAGACGATAGATCAAGGGTTAGAAAGTATTTCTTTGAGGCAAAAAGAAGTCGGGGCAGCTCGGGTTGCTTTCCAAGATGTTGTTATAGCTACGACGAAGATAGAGATGGTCGGTAGCTCCAAATTATCCATCGAAGAACAAACTAGAGGGAATATGTTGCTGAAAGTCTTGGAGAAAAATATATCAGAAAGCAGGGGGAGAGCTAATGAAGTGATGAATTCTTGTGAGGAAACGTTCACCTTGATAAGTAAAAGTTTGATATACCTTGATAAGGAAAGCAGTGTCGTGATGCTGGGAAAAATCAATATAGCTAAACACCTGCTGGACATCCAATAAAATGTGGAGAAAGAGAAAGTGGAGATATCCCAGATAAGACAGGTTGATATGGCCCAAGTGGACAAATGGATAGTACAACCAAGTCTACAATTATGCTTTATCGTCATAGAAGACCGGCAAGCAGGGAAAAGGTTGCCACAGTTGGTGAAGAGTTGTTACACCTTTGAGGCAAGCAACCAAGCAGAGCCTTCTAGGTTGATAGCCCAGTTGGTGGAGAGGTGTGTCATTTGCATCGAGCAGACGAAGGGGCAGGTTTCTGGTGCTAAATAATGACAGATGCCAACCCATTCTATTTTTAGAGCCGAAAGGGCAGAGAAAGGAAGGCATTGCGCCCTTACGAGGGAAGACAAAGATGAGGAGATAAAATTCTCCAATTTTCCATTTGTAATTGACAGGTTTCTAGAATGATCAGAATTTTAGATGTTCATAAGTTTGCTTAAATAACAGGGAGATTTTAATAGAACAAGATTTTTGCCAATCGTAGATTGTAATAGAGAAATTTCTTTTTAGCCAGGATTAATACAAAGCGAATTGAAGACTCCATATTCCGTCAAGATTGAGTTATGTGTTTTTCCTCTGTATTTCATGCTTCATGTCATTTTTTACATATATGTCTTTGATGAATGTTTTAGCTCCAATTTAGTATAACTTCTATTGTGGTAATCAGGTTCTAGGTATCTAGTTATTTATAGTTTTTCCTCTGTATCGTCTACTAACAGGTACAAGACCTATGAATTACTTAGATATCTACATTATATGCTTTCATCAAGGTATTCCTGTCCTTTCTTCTTCTGCTATAGTGTGGGATTCCTCTGAAATTGATGCCCACATTGTCGACAACTCTATGTTTTCACACTCAATTTCAAGATTTTAAACTCAGTTACGGAAAACGACCTTCGAATTCATTAAACCCTTCGATTAGCTTCACTGAATTTTCCCTGTATAATCTAAAGTTGAGATAATCACTTTAAAACGTCAACCTTCTTTTAAAGCTCTGTTCTCCCCATGACTGTACCTTTCATAAGACAACCCAACATCAAACCCGGTCTATCGGATCAAACCAGCATCGCTTTGAATATTTTCGATACCATACTTAATACCACCACCACCTGGACAGAGCTCGAATGTTCATGGGCCACCATCGAGCAGGATATCAACATTAAAGAATATTTGGAACCTAGACAAAGACAACTCAGATATCGTCCATAGCTTCATCCCCCGAAGTTGTTTCTTCCCCTTCCTTTTCTTTCACACATTTTAGATGCTTAGAATCTACATTTTATAGTGTTAAGTGTAGACTCAGGAACAACAATAGGTATCATCCTGCTGGCCATATGCCCATGAYAGGTTTGAGGATRAGATCTTCACCGAAAATTCTCAAAGATGAGATGAGGTGGTGGCAAGGATGGCTGACCCTAAAGAAACCAGGTATAAGGAAATGAGTTGGGATAAGAAAGAAACAGTCTTGGAACAATCAGCTCAAGAAATCCTCAGGGCCAACGAAGAAAGGATAGCACCCAAATCAGTCGAAGTGGTGGAAGATCCTCAAGAAGCCACCGAAACAAAAGATATTTCCCAAGTAACCCCGGTACAAGATAGGAATTTCTTTGAGGTTCAAGATGTGCAGGGGATGGGGGGACTCATGTATCAAAAGGCCCAGTAGATAATGAAGCGGATGTGGGATAACCTGAACCTCATCAGATTGCCAAGGATTTCGACCGATAGCCTAGAATAAATCCCAGCGGGGCCAAGCGTCCATGATTTCATGAACCTTGATAACATCAACGGGTCATATGACCCTGAATCCACAATTCCACCAGCTCAATCACCGGTATGTGTGACAACTCAACCAGAGACAGGTCGAGTATCAGTAGAAACAAGCACGCCTAATCCTTTGAGAAAGTTTATAAATTTATATAGTGATGATGAAAGCCCAAAGGCATCTCGCGGGACCCCTGTGCATGTCTAAGAAGAAAAGGGACCTGGGAAGACTTTTTCTCCTACTCCCGAGGTCCAAAACCAGGAGATCCCATAGAAAGAAAAATAATCCGAAAGTGGCCTCGACACAAGGAGACCCGATATGTCGGAGACCTGAGAAGACAATTCAAAAGACAAGTCAGAACTGGACGAGCTAAGGGAAGGATCCCCGCTAAATGAAATCGATGATTCAACATCCGATGAACAAGTAAGTATAGAGTCTTTTCCTGACACCTCTATTCCACTCAATACTTAGATCCCTGACAAGTGATAGGTAGAGGCTGGGCTTTCGAAGCACAACGAGAAATTTCAAGAACCCGATCTTGAACAAGTATACACCACCGAAAATTTGGGAGACACACTCACATGGGGTGATCAGCCGATTCCCAAACCTATGGAAGAGGTAGCCGATATTTATGCGATATCCTACGATCGAAAGAGGAAGGCCATTGTCTAGAGAACCACAAAGAAAAGGAGGATCACATTGGATTTCTCCACCCTCATAACTACAAAGGAAACCTTGATAAACACAGAAAATGACAGAACATATGAGCTCCTCGACGTGGGAATGGTGCTCTCAGATGCCACCCTAGACAAAGAAAAATGAGATGAAAAGGAGCTAGCCGCCACCCTGAATGAACTAGAACATTTGCACCACCTGGATGAATACTATTAGGGCACCACTCAGACCATGGTATACCTAAGAAGTGAATTCGAAGAAGCTTACAACAATTTCAAAACAGAGAGGCACATGTTTACTATGAAGATATATGAGCTCTAGGAAGAGACTCTCATGGCACTCGCAATGTGCAAGGATATGGAGTGGTGGTATGAAAAGGTGAAGCAAGATATTGATAGAATTGAATACATTGATGTAGTGCATAGGGCAGAGAAAAAGAAGAACACGACATCCAGATGTTGGGAAAAATCAGTCTTGATCATATGAAGCGATCAACCGAGTATTGGGCTAAGATGTCTCAGGAACCACACCGAGAAATTAAAGAGCAGTGGGACAAATGCAAGAAACATTGGGGGGAAATTAACAAAGCAATGAAGGATATCGGACTCCCCGAGTTCACCACCCCCAATGACTTCATCGACTTGTGCGACATAGTCAAATCGCATACCAAGCAAGATTCATTATGGCCCAAAGAGATAGAGAAGGTGACCAAAACATTGCCAGGACAAGTGCAATGATTTATGGAACATCCTATTAGAGTGCGGACTGTGCTACAATAGTTAAACAACGGTCTAGTGAAGTACCGAGCGCATGCGGTGGAGGTCAGAGGAATTTACGCTTATCTGATGGAACAACACATATTTCCATGGGCCCAAACTTGCGAGGAGTTGTTTATCAATTGGTCGGAGTATGAGAAAAGTCACCCTTTCACGTAATACCTTGAGTTGACTGTTAAAGAAACTGTTAGAAGAGGATGCCACATGGAAAGTTTTTTTTTGTTTAAACTACACTTTGTCGTTATTTTTAATTAATTTTACATTATAAATAAGAGCATCGACCAATTAGTTAGAGGTCAATGATTGTTGCAAGAACTCTTTCTTTCTGGTTGTTAAGAATTATTTTGAAGATGCCTTTAATTGAGAAGTCCTTATGGACCAGAGACAAGTTATTTTCATCAAATGCATGTGATTGGATGTGGAGAAGAACTATTTCCTATCTCGTTTCATGAATGATGTTGTAATGAGTAATATCTATTTAATCTATTGTCAAGTTATCTGGTGCAATATTTTGTTGTTCTTTACTTTAATGATGAAGATGAATCGGGGTGTTATTATGTGATGGATGATTAAGTAGGTGAATTATTTTTCTTGCCATTGTCTTATCGCATATGTTTTTTTCTTTCTGGTAATTAGTTTCTCAGACAGTAATTGGATGCTCACATGGTTAATGTATTAGTATTAGGCCTGTGGTATAAAATTGTCGTCTGCATGCTTGAGGAGTGGGTTATCCCAAGTTCATCCTCTTCCCTAGTAGTTAGAACTTAGTCTTGTTTTGTTTCCAAGTTGGTTTATACCGACTTACATCTCATATTGGTCCCACCCAAGAGAAAATACAAAAAAGATAGTCCAAATTGAAGGAAGAACCTTCACAAGAAAACATAAATCTCATCGATAAATTGGTTGGATCGCAAGATCTGGAGAACCATTCCACTATTAAATGCTACAAAGTCTGATTGGGCTTCCGTGGTGGGTTTGGTTCCTACTGTTGAATCAAGGGATTTAGGACCCATCGACATAGTCTTTCCTTTATATTTGGGTAAAACCGTAATAAAATCCATTGAAACTTCTTCCCAATGTTAACTTGGTATAACTAATGGTTGTAGGATACCTAGCATCTTTATTGTCTCTCCCTTAATATGTTGGAAGACCACACATTCATACACAAAATTTTGAACATCAGTTTTAAGAACTTCCTAGAAAAATCCTTCTTGATCCTATGGTAAGTTTTCAAGAACCCTGAATGTCCTCCTATAAGAGAAGTGTTCAATTCCATAAGGACCTTCTATTTTAATTGGGAATTCTTACATAAATATACGTGATCATAATACCATAATAAATCATTATTCTATGAAAATTTATCTAATGCACTGGGGTCCTCTCATAGTTGTTGAATGATATTGCATACAAGTCACTTGGATAAAACATCAGGGTGGGTTACTTCTGAAGATGGTCTTCTATTCATATAACTTCATGGTTATGAGGGATGGGCTCATTGTTCAACCTCATTACACACTTCACCATTGGATTCACCCTCTTCAAATCCTCTTAGGAAATTTCAAATTTGTTTCTCATAGACTATGGATTGAGACTGACCATTCGATTGAATGTTCAGATAGGATTTTCCAGTTGTTCCATCTCCAAGAGATTCAAACTGATGAGCACTTCATCTTTCATTGCCTAGTTTACTACAAGATTCGAGGATGGTTCCAATGCCTTTTCAGGGGGCTACCGATGCTTGGGATCTTCGTTGGGTATCCTAACCAATGTTTCCTAGAATTATACATGTAGGAGGCCCTCTATATATTCTCTTCTATCCTCCAACCACATCCACACTCGGTGCCAATGACCAACCAACAAAGCACTTCCTTTTTTACGGTGCTTCTGACTAGGGGAACCAAGCGACAATTAGATAGAGATGATCTCAAATCAATGAGGACATGAGGCATCTATATCTCAGTGAGACCCTAGAATCATGTTCATACCCAACCTAAAATTAGCACACAATATATCTATTGGAGGAGATCTTCCATAACATAGTGACAAGGTCTTCCTTCCAAACAAAAACACGACACTCATTCTAGTTCTTTTCCTATTCATTTTTTCGGACAAACATCTATTTTCAGATTTCTTCATTAGGCCTTGGATATTAGGAGAGATGGTTTTGAAAGACCAATATAGCCTTGTACCATCGACGCCATAGGCTTTATAACTAATTACCTTGTTGATCTCCACCCAGTACTACCTCTCCATTTTTATAGTCATCTTTCTAGGTTTTAGATAAGATCTCTATTCTATTTTGTATTCCTCGCTTCTTCTTTTTATAGTAGTTTCTTTAGTTCTCCTGCATTGTATATACATCATTGTACCTAACAATACCATTGACCTACTTCATTCGACATTTTTCTTATATTATCTTATCTTATCTATCCGTTCTGATTCCACCCAATCAGATTGTGAAATAGAAATAACACATAATAAACCCTTTGTCCCTTCTACTTTCCTTGAAAGTGCATCTTCCATAATATTATATTTTCCTTTCTTTTAGATAATTTCAAATTCATAACCTAGCATCTTTGTAAAGCATTTTTTTTTTCTCTTCTGAAGATAATCGTTGCTCCAAGAATTAATTTAAACTATCATGGTATATTTTTACTTTGAAGTGTCTTACTATTAGGTAAGGGCGCCATGTCTTAACTTCATGTAGTATGGCCAACATTTGTTTTTCATGAATGGGTGTGAGTAAGTTTTTTACTTTATGTTGGTTTGTTTCAAAGGTAAGGGGTATTCCTTGTTGCATTAAAATTTCACCAATGTCATGGCCCGAGGCATTGCACTCCACAATAAATGTTTTTGTGAAGTCAGGTGTGGCTAGGACAAGAGTTGTACACATAGCCTCCTTAAGTTTTTCAAAATATTTGGGTTCTTCTTGAGTCCAATAAAATGATTCCTTGTTTAATAATGTTGTTAGAGGTGTCTCTATTTGACCATAGTTCTTGACAATCTTGTACTAATAGCTTGTCAATCCTAAAAACTCTCTAATTTTATTCAAAGTTTTGGGAATTGGTCATTCTCTCATAGCTTTAATTTTGTTAGGGTACACTTTTATACCTTCATGAGATACAATATGACCCAAATATTCCACTTATTGAACCCCAAAAGAACACTTGGAAGGATTTTCATAAAGTTGTTTCTCTTCCAAAAGTTGTAATACTCTGTCAACATGTTTTACATGCTCTTCCCATGATTTGTTGTAGATTGGTATGTCGTCAAAAAATATGAACACCAATTTTATATGGAAGGGTTTGAAATTAAAATTCATCGATCTTTGAAATTTTGAAGATGCATTAGTAAGTCCAAATGGCATAGTACAAAATTAATAATGACCTTCATGTGTTCTAAAGTCTGTTTTGGGAATGTCTTCTTGCCTCATCTTGATTTGATGATATCCCAAATGAAGATCCAACTTAGTAAATAATTTTTATCCATGAAATTCATCTAATAATTCATCAATGACACAAATGTGAAACTTATATTTTGTGGTCATTTTGCTGAGTTGTCTGTAATATGGACACATACGCCATGAACCATCGTTCTTCTTAACCATCACTACTAGTGAAGAGAAAGAAATTTGGATAGGCTGAATGATGCCATCCTCTAACATTTCTTGGATCATACGCTTGTTGGGATCGCATTTTGATTGTTTTGTTGTGATGGTTGAATCCTTTTTGCACCGATATTATATATATTATTGGCCATTTTGAAGGAGTTTTCGAAAGATTTTGTATCAATTCATCATGGATTTATAACAGGTATGTGCAATCAATGTTTTTCAATGGTTTTGAGTTAAATTCAGTCCTATTTGATGTTTATGAGGATATAATGTGTGATATGTGTCCAACAAGGAGAATTCACAGTCTGATCCTCCATCTGGAAGCTCATTTGACACTTCATCCAGCACCCCATCCGGTATGTGATCTTATACTCCATCTGGTACGCGATCCAACACTTGGAGCGCAGGCGAGTTGGCGGTTAACACATTGGCGACCTGTGATGGGTGAATCCATAACCTGGGTTTTGTACCCCCTCGTGGCCTCCATCTACAGAGCTCATGAAATCTCAGATTATGTGGTTATGCTAATCGTTGAGTGGCTCATCCAGTTTCTAGAAGCCAAAGCTGTTAGAGCACATTTAATGGAACTTGCCATTTTTAGAGGATGTTGACCCTTCCAATGTTCGACCTCTTGAACTGTAATTCACAATAAATACCACCAGTAGTGGCCATACCAAAAGAAATTTTTTTAAGAAAACGTTTCATTGTGTAATTGAAACATATTTGCAAACGTATGTTCAGACTGTGTTTTTCTAAATTAATGACATAATCGTGTTGATTTGATCTTACGTTTCGTTGTTGAGGAGTAGCCACGACTTGCTGGGGGCCCCATCAGTGGTTTGGGTGATTCCTTAGATAGATAGATCGTTTGTTTCATTTGTGTATCTATAATTCACTTCATTTCTCTGTTATATGTATTTTGTAGTTTTAAATACTGTGTTTGTTGTTTATAATTTAATTGTCTAATTTCTCTTTTGCAGGTTGCTTATAAGAGATAGGTATTTGTCATGCTATATCTCTTAGTTATTAACAATTGTCTTGCAAGCTACTAACTTACATGATGTGCTAGAGTTTGAAATTATTTTCTGCAAGTTAAAACAGAGTAGTATTTAGAACAAAGGATTAGTTTAGACAGAGTTTCTTTTGCAAGCTTCGATGGATAAATAATTGCAAGTTTTATTAGTTGATTTAATTCACAGTTCAGTTATGTGTTCATAGATCTATTTTGTTTATCAGTATTGTTTTAATATGCTCGGATAAAATTAGATTTTGGGTTATGTTTTTACAAGCATGTTAGTTTGAAATCTGAGTTTTAAAGATAGGATTAGCCCAGTTTAAATTCTAAAATCTCAGTTGTAGATGTGAATTGCAATTTTTATTAGAAGATTGAATTTGAATTAAGATTTTTAGTCATAAGTTTATAATCTTGTAAATTTACTTGAGTTAGCATAAGAGTGTGTTTAAATTAGTATAAGAGTCTTTTTAATCATCGATGATTGATGCATGAAATTTAGAGATCACATGGATTTTCAGGATATTTAATGTTTCTTCTATGATGGAAAATATTTTGTTACATTGCTTGATTCACACTTTTCATTTCTCTATAGAAGTCAACATTGAATTAATCCCTCTTGAGATATCACTAATCATCATATGCCATCGTGATGTTATTAGGCACCGAAGACATAATCATCATCTTTGAATTTTCTGGTATTGCAAATTGAGAATAGTTTTGATTAATTTATGAATACAGTCATGATGCTTTTTGATTAAGTAGGTTAAGATTTATCCTTTGCAAAACAGAAATGATTATGAGTTATGTTTTAAAAATAGAGTTTACTTGTTGAATAGTTTTGATAGCTTATTTGTTTGATTTCTTATTTGTTGAAAGATAAAAGATCAAAAGTAATTTGCTTGTTGTTTCTCATTAGGTTGAATAAATTAACTTGTTCAAAGTAGGGTTTGATTTGCTTCTTTAGGAATAATCCATAGATTCATTGTTTGAATATGCTTAGGGTAAATAGTTCAAGTTTATTAATAGGATTTGCTAATTGATAAAAAAGAAAGAGTCATTGCTTAAGTAGATGAACCCTTAGATAGATCATCTCCTTAGTTAAGCCATAATTCCATTAACTTTTCTTCCTTGGCATATATAGTACTAAAACTCTTAGTTTACTTACCTTGGGTTGAAAATTTAATTGAGGGATTTAGTGCATATAGAACACCCATCATTTTTTACGTCGTTTCCAGGGATTTGTCTTAAGGTAGGAAATAATTAGGGAGTAGATCATTTCTGAACCTTAGCATTATTCTGGTGGTGGGGGGACTTTAAGACGAGAGGTAAGAACCTATGCATATGTTATAGTAGGTTCCCCCAAACCCAATGTTATTTTTTATTTTTATTTAATTCCATGAAAGAACCTAGGGACCGAAAGGGCAGATACATTAAACCCAAACCAAACCTTTCGACCAAGGTTCCTTCTGACCTTTTTGGGGGAAGGAATAGTCCACTCATAAACTCTGCAAACCGATACCAGAAAGTAGGGGTTAGCTCAACCCAAAGAGATAAAGAAGTCTCTGAAGAGACCAAAACAGGGAGCATTATAGAACAAAAAATTGAAGCATCAATAATAGTGGGACAAGAGGAAAGACCACTCAAGCCTTCCATAGAACCAACCAACACAACCTTTGTTTTTTCACCACCATCAGGAGATCCTAATTTTGTAGACATAATTGACCCTGAATAGGTGAATACTCTGTTTGGAAGTTCAGCCAATATAATTGTTTCTCAAGTCGAAACAGAAACTTTGGCACCAATAGTTGCAACTAACTCGAGTAGAGTCCCAGACATCCAAGCAGTAGGAAGACCTTCCCATCAAAGGGGTAACTCTCCTAGAAAATAACCTTGGGATACCTTGTTATCTTCAACGATCAAACCATTTAGGTACTCTCTTTTTGGAAACAAAACCAGTAAGGATGATCAGGAAGATCACAACCATGTAAGACATGAGGAGGGAGAAGAAGTTGGAAACCAAACCGAAACCACCTTCAGGTTTCCAATTTTGGACACCACATAGAATGTCAATATGAAAATCATTCCACTCTTGGCACTGTCCACCTTTTTTTTGGACACACCTACCACACTTAGAGGGGGAGTGAATGAGTGTGGGGCTATTTTTCCCAAAACTTCCCTCTTACACAAAATATTCTTAGTTAACATTCAACATTTATTCATTACCCATTGTTGTCATTTACCACCATCTAGATGAGAACATATATCAACAATATATCATCAACAAGTCATCACCACAAGGAACACAAAGAACATAAGATGTATGTACAATTTTTATTTTTATTATGGACAACAATCTGGGGGTTTATGACCTTCCAGATGATGTAGTCAGGTCCCTTTTCCTTCAAGGAATTTTGGAGAAATACTTAGAGATACTTAACCTGATGGCATCAGGTGACATCTCCCATAAACCATTTACCGAAATCTGTGAAATGTGTAGGAACTACTCGAGGAGTAGAGCTAAAACATGGAAGAGTGTTCGGGATCCTTATAGTAGAAACCTAAAAGAAATTAGTTTAGGTGGTATCACAATGGTAGAGATAAGGAACCTCTTAGAGAACTTAAAAATGGATATCTTAAGAACAATAGGTTCCCCGTTGGACACCCTAAATATTAAAAAGAAACAAGAGGAGGAAAATGCAGCAATGAGCATATTTTTTCCAATATGTAGGAGGAAGCATTCCTCAAGGGAATGCCCATTAGATAATATTTCAGTTTGTGTCTTCTGCACTGAGGACCACTCAACTAAAACGTTCCCATCATTTCCCGGTTTGTTATCAATCTACAAAAGTGGGGATCCTGGGGAGTCCTCTTATGCACCTAGGAGTCAACCTACATACTCGGATCTACAACCTCAAGTTCCACCCTATTATCAACAACCACAACAGTGGAACTCACTGAGTTGGAAAAAATGGTCTACAAAGTATCACCATCCTTGGCTTCAAGGATGGAGAGGAGGGAATAACCAAGGGAAACGTCAAGCTCCACCTATTCCTATTCCCAACCATCCTTACCCTCAGTTTACACCAAACATCCTGTAGCTTCTACCAGGTTTTGTTCCCCCACCTTTGCCTCTTATTCTACAACAACTACAACAATACCCGAATGCAAGCTCCCCAAGACCAACATTACTACCGACACAACTAGTGCCCAATCCCAATAAAAAACCCACTCAACCTCTTCATAGTGTTGATATGCAAGCACTTCCGATGTATCTTATTTCTCTTGTTCCATTGTAGGAGATTCAACTAAGGTCGGGAAAATTTCTGGAAAGGCAGAGTCCTTCAATAGTCCCCTGGGAAGAAGAAGAAGAGGAAACCCACAAACAACCCACATATGAAACTAGGTGGGAATATGTTATCATTACTAAGGACCAGGAACCCAAGCTTCCCCAAAATGAACCTTCACAAATTATGAAGGCCCCACCTTATCCATAAATATTAGTGATCAAGAAACCTACCACTCGACCGAAATTTGACATATTGAATGAATTGAAGAATATCTGTGTCAAAATTCCCTTTCTACAAGCCATTAAGGATATTCCAATCTATAGTAAGGTGGTCAAAGAATTGTGTATTAAGAAGCCAGGAAGGAATCATAAGGATCCTCCAATAATACATTTGATAGGAGGACTCTATGAGTACATATCAGAGCAGCCTAAGGTCACAAAATATGGGAACCCAAGGAACCCTGTAGTGACCATAATCATTAATGAGGTTTCCATCGGAAAAACTCTCATAGACCTAGGGGCAACCATCAATGTTATGAATGTTACTACCTTGGAGGAAGTATAGTTAAAACCTCTTCTAAGACGTACCCCAACTATTTTGGAATTAGCAGATAAGACAAAGGTTATACCTGAAGGAATCTTGGATGATATCATAGTTACTTTAGCCTCATGGGAGTACCTAGTAGACTTTCTTGTCATACACTCAAAGGATCCTACTAAAGGACATCCCATTATTTTGGGAAGACCTTGGTTGGCTACAACCAATGAATTTATTGGCTATAGAGAAGGAGAAATGACCATCTCAAATGGACTCTCTATACAGAAGCTCACCATATACCCACCAGCTCAACCTATCATGGAAAATATATGGTGGCTTGAATGTCCATATGATAATGAGGACTAGGAATAAACCGTGTTTCCAAGTGATCATTCATGGGCACTTCAAGAGAAAACAACGAAAAATGTGCTAAACCAGTTTATTTCTGCTATCACGTGTGTTGATTTTACACAATATTTTCCCCAATTTGAGTACATGTTGTTGGCATGTTTACAGGTAGAGTGTTCTTGTCATTGATGGAGAGAACAACAACGACGATGGTATGTTTACAGGAAAGAAAAGCAACAACGAGGAAAGCAACAATGATGGAAAACAAGGAAAGCATAAGTTCAGGAGGAGAGAACAACAAGCAGAGATCAAAACTCATAAAGGAACGCACAATATGTAAGCCACAGGAGATTAAATCTCAGAAGAGATGGTGTGATAAAAATCAAATCAAATCAAGACCGTTGAAACTACAAGCTAGATCAACGGCAGGGATGAATTGTGGAGAGAGAAAGCTGAATTAAACTACTCTCCAGTTACAATCCCACAATCTGTCTAGATCGTCATATCTCATAGCTTCAAAGATCTACTATTGCGGTTGATCCAACAAACAATGAGTTTAATTCATATTAAATCATGTCCGTCGGATGCACAATTACCAAATCTACGACAACAATGAATTGCAGAGATTGAAAGGAGGATTAAACATCGTGATTGTTCCCATCCCGCAATTAGTCAGGACCATCTAATATGTTAGCTTCAAAGATCAATGATTGTGGTTAACTCACCAATAGCGCACATCTTCCCATTGCGGAGTTGGGTGACGAGTTAAACCACTCGCAGATTGTGGTTGCACAATCATTCTCAATTGTGGATCTATTTTAAGAAACTTCACAACCATTGGATCACTTTTGAGTAGAAGGACAAAATAAGCAAGAAAAACATTTGAGAATTCGATTATGCAAATTCACGTCATCCGTCGGATCACTTTCAAGTGGAAGGAAATGATAAGCTAGTAGAGTCACAATGCTCACAGATCAAGCTGTCGATCTAAGATCCTAATCGACGAACAAAATTTTGTTCGGGTTTAAAGTCACGAAGAGGTTACGCTCTAGAATGTTTGAGATATGAATTACCCAAAGCCCAAAAATCTGAAATGAATAAGGACCATCAGATTTGGAAGACAAACGAGGACTGTTGGTTCAGGGATGTTGGTTAGCAGACCACGTCAACAAAAGGGCATAGTGGCAGACCTCGTCAAAAGACCACATCGACAGACCATGTCGATAGACAACGTCAACAAATACACATGGCATAATCAGGTGATGACAAGCGTCAAGAGGAAATTGGCTCGTGCCATGTCAACAAGTGACGTAATAAAGCTACATCACTCAGGGAGAATTGATTCGGGAGTTTCACCACCAAGAAATGTCAAAAGTCATGAAGTCTTGAACGACAAAGGTCTGAAGGCACTCTTAGTCATTGATCTAAGATACTATCCTAACTGTCAGATCAAGGAAACATGGCACATTCAAAGAACAACAAGTTTCAAGTTGAAATCAATATTTTAGGTACGTGCAAATCACAAATAAGAGTGACGCGTGGTAGTTTCTCAGCTCGTGACATGTCATCAAGTGATGAAAGAGTTACATTACTCTAGGAGTTTTTCTTCAGGAGTTTTACCACCGACACTCGCCCAAAGACCCGAAGTCCTGAATGTCGAAGACCCGAAGTGGAAACGAGATGTCCAATCTGAATATCACTTCAGGAGTAGTCTCATCCGTTGATCTACTACAGTGGAAGGATAGTGTAAGTGACAACGTTAACTAACAGCAAGCGGTCTCCACCGTCTTATGACTAACTCAACAGGTGATCAATCCGAAGGAAAGAACATGTTGAGATTTGAAATCTCTGAAGTCTGGAGACCCAAGGAGATATTGATCGTTAATCCGAGAGGGACACGCGTCATAGGCTTGTCAGCTCTGGAAGATTGATGTACGGAGGAAAGAAAGGGTTGAGACTTGAAAGATCCGAATTTCAAATACCCAAAGGGATTGTGAGAATTGATCCAAAAGGGACATGTGTCATTGGATCGTGGAATCCAGGTGAAATTCTCTGGGAGCAAGCGAAGTTTTAGAATCGAAACTCCCGAAGCCCTAAAGGCGAAATTGATCACGTCCATTGGTTTGGAGGGCCACATGTCACCTGATCATTGAGACTAAGGATAGAGTGTGGAAAAAGAAAATAAGGAAGAGTCATCGATTGAAGAGGATAAATGTCAACACTTCCATTATGGAAGATATCTAGTCAACAACAACAGGGTTTGAGATTTGAAACTTCCGGAGCCCAGATCATGAAGTAAATCTCAACCATTGATGTAGGAAGGTGATATCTGGTCCACAGACTTGAAAGGACATATTTGAACAGTCCGTTCAGAAGCATTGTCAATATCGTGAGATCGATGGTCATGCTCCATTGCGGGGCCAGAACATGCTCGAGTCTTAATTTTGCGTGAGCGGGCCACAATTGAAACCACAATTTTGGATAAAGGATGCATGGAGGCTCATAGTGAATTGTGGGGTGAAAACCAGTTTCCCTCAAACCGCCTATCGATGCGCCCACAATCGTGTTGTCACATGAAGCTCATATCCCAAGGTCATATCATGAAATGGAGCCAATGCTCACTAGACAGAAATCGAGAAGCGCCTTTAGAATAGGCATATGGTCACTTCCAGAAGTCATGTGAAGGAAGGG
>SNQJ01S0030821.1:68422-82751 GCA_010110895.2 Picea sitchensis
ACTCGCCCAAAGACCCGAAGTCCTGAATGTCGAAGACCCGAAGTGGAAACGAGATGTCCAATCTGAATATCACTTCAGGAGTAGTCTCATCCGTTGATCTACTACAGTGGAAGGATAGTGTAAGTGACAACGTTAACTAACAGTAGGCGGTCTCCACCGTCTTATGACTAACTCAACAGGTGATCAATCCGAAGGAAAGAACATGTTGAGATTTGAAATCTCTGAAGTCTGGAGACCCAAGGAGATATTGATCGTTAATCCGAGAGGGACACACGTCATAGGCTTGTCAGCTCTGGAAGATTGATGTACGGAGGAAAGAAAGGGTTGAGACTTGAAAGATCCGAAGTTCAAATACCCAAAGGGATTGTGAGAATTGATCCAAAAGGGACATGTGTCATTGGATCGTGGAATCCAGGTGAAATTCTCTGGGAGCAAGCGAAGTTTTAGAATCGAAACTCCCGAAGCCCTAAAGGATAAATTGATCACGTCCATTGGTTTGGAGGGCCACATGTCACCTGATCATTGAGACTAAGGATAGAGTGTGGAAAAAGAAAATAAGGAAGAGTCATCGATTGAAGAGGATAAATGTCAACACTTCCATTCTGGAAGATATCTAGTCAACAACAACAGGGTTTGAGATTTGAAACTTCCGGAGCCCAGATCATGAAGTAAATCTCAACCATTGATGTAGGAAGGTGATATCTGGTCCACAGACTTGAAAGGACATATTTGAACAGTCCGTTCAGAAGCATTGTCAATATCGTGAGATCGATGGTCCTGCTCCATTGCGGGGCCAGAACATGCTCGAGTCTTAATTTTGCGTGAGCGGGCCACAATTGAAACCACAATTTTGGATAAAGGATGCATGGAGGCTCATAGTGAATTGTGGGGTGAAAACCAGTTTCCCTCAAACCGCCTATGGATGCGCCCACAATCGTGTTGTCACATGAAGCTCATATCCCAAGGTCATATCATGAAATGGAGCCAATGCTCACTAGACAGAAATCGAGAAGCGCCTTTAGAATAGGCATATGGTCACTTCCAGAAGTCATGTGAAGGAAGGGGCTTAGAAGACAAAGAAGCCATAATTGAATGGCTGTAATTGACATAGAAGACGAAGAGTTTCGACTTCCAGAGAAGATAAGGAATCTCAGCATAATTCCCACTGATGATGAACACACTGAGTATAACCACCAGAGAATTCGAAGAGCTTCATGGTGATCACCAGAGGAATTAAAGAGTCTCAAGGTAAATACCAGTGGGATGAAGACTCGTCATAGAGACAATTGACAGATGGAAAAGTGTTAAAGACTGTAACTGCTAGAGAAGCCAAAGAATCTCAAGATAACGACCATTGATGAAGAATAGTCTCTAAATGATTGCTAGAGAGAAAAAAGAGTTAGGTGCAAGATCGGGCATAGACTTGGCATGATAAATACATGTAGAACAAAGAAGAGAGGGTTGTTGTTGTTGAGAGTGACTCATGCGGGTAGAAGCATGATGTGTGCATGAGCTGAAACACACATAAGAGGCATAATGCATAGAATGGAAATAAGACACAGAGCATAAAGCATAGAAGAAGCAAGGAACATAAATGCATATCTGAGAGAGGAAGAGAAAGTTGAGGTGCACATATAGAGACAAAGCATAAGATCAGAAAGCTCAAGAAGATGTGAGCAGGAAGACACTAATGCAGGCAGAGTAGATCAGTGTAGAAAAATAGTGATGATACTGGTAAGCCATTGCTAAATATTGTATCACTATAATAAATTTCAGTAAGAAAAGATTTATATTTCGAGGTGGTAGCGAGGTGCTAGGGAGGACTGTTGTCATCAGAGTTTCAAGTGGGTTCTTGAACATAGGGAGTTGTGGCTTCCATCTGGTTGCATCCTGAAAAACCAGGGTGGTAGGGTGGTGCAAGGGAGAACTATTGTTCTTTGTTATATAGGTTGGTGCCTATGTAACTGGAATTTGGTGCTTCCATCCAGTTGGTGCTGGAAAACTCAGGGAGTTGGTGTTTCCTTCTAGTGGGTGCTAGAGAAACCAGGGATTTGGTGCTTCCTTCTAGTGGGTTCTAGAGAAACCAAGGAGTTGGTGCTTCCTTCTAGTGGGTGCTAGAGAAACTAGAGAGGTGGTGCTCTCAACAAGTTGCAGCTTGTAAAATAGAAGTTGTAGCCTCAAGAGGAGTTGGAGCTCCCAAGAATGATCATGTATAGAAAATAAAGATTAGTTATAATATCAAGAAGAAGAATTTTTTTAATTTATGGGTTTCCTCAGGAAATATCTGTCTCTGTATATTTCATGTGTGTGATTGATGTTGAATATTCTATTGCTTACCTCCCTTCATTATTGTGATCGTCATTGAGTGTTATGTAAAGAGTTTAAAATGGGAATAATTGTTTAAGCACAGTAACAACGGACTCACCCCCCCCCCCACCTCTCAATTGTACAACAATTGGTATCAAAGTTGGTTCCTTTTATTTAAAGGTAGATCAATAAGATTAAACATGACAAGTCATGAAAGAACTTCAACCAATAAGGCCCCCCTATTCAATGGAACAAACTTTGGCTTCTAGAAAGTTAGAATGAGAACCTACATAATGGCTTTAGGTGTAGATGTCTAGGATGTGGTAGAGATTGGTTATGTAAAGCCAATTGTACTAGCTAATAAGGATGACAAGTTAGAATTCAGCTTCAATGCTAGGGCTATGAATTCTATTATGAGTGGGCTTGTAGAAGCAGAATTTGTAAAAGTTATGCACTTAGAAACTACCAAAGACATGTGGGAAGAACTCATTAGAAGTTATGAAGGTAATGAGAAGGTAAAGGATGCCAAGATTCAAACCTACAGGGTACAGTTTGAACAACTACATATGAAAGAAGATGAAACTATTTGGAAGTATTTTCTGAGAGTTGAAGAACTAGTAAATGCAATAAAAGCTCTTGGTGAAAAAATTGAGGAAGCCTCTTTAGTTCAGAAAATTTTGAGATCTCTACCAGATAGATTCAACCCAAAGATATTTTCTATAGAAGAACTTAATGATCTAAAATATTTGGCTTTTTATAAACTTCTAGGAACATTGACTGCATATGAAATGAGGATAGGTAAAGATAAATCCACCACTAGAGAAGATTCTTTTAAAGAAGATCAGAATGAGGAATCTGAGCCTGATGAAATTGAAGAAAAAATTGTGAGAAGAGTAAAGAAAGGATCGGGAAAGTATCAAGGAAAGTTTTCCTTCAAATGTTTTAACTGTGGATAGATACGTCACTTTGCATATAAGTGTCCACACAAAAATAAGGACTAGAACTATGAAGGTGAAGAGAAGTACAAATAAAAAATATTTGATAAAAAGAAAAGTTTATGTGTAAACAATGATGACTCTTCAGAAGACACAGATAGTGACTCTTCCTGTGAAGATAAGGTAAATGAATTTGTGCTTATGGCCAACGAGGATTATTATAATAAAAGCATAGGAAGTGATGTTAATGATGAAGAAGTTGTGGTTGACTTGGAAGGAGAGTTGATCAATGCTTTGGAAGAGATTGACAAACTCAGGATTAAGAAGAGAAAGCAAAAACAATTGTTGATACAGTTCAAGAAAGGCAGTAAAAAACCCGATGAAGACTTTGCCCTGCTAAAAGTGGAATTAGAAGAGGCAAAGAAAATAGAGGACATTCTGAAACAACAGTTATCAGAGAAGATGGCAAGATTTGAAACTCTGTAAGAATAAGTAGTGAAAACTAGAAAATAGTTGGAGAAGTTTCAAGCCTTGTATCACCAGAATCTGTCAAGTATCAATGACTCAGAAGGATTATCGACCATTCTGAATCAACAATGGAATCCAAAGTTTAAAACTAGTTTGGGTTATGAAGAGGGATCACTAATTGGTCAGCCAAACAACAAAGAATCCATTAAGTTTGTCAAATTCACAATCATTGACAACAACAAACCTGCAGAAACAAAGGAAGATAATCAGTCGCCAAGGAGGAGTAAAGAAAAAGGTGACAGAACTAAATCTGTAGAACAAATAAATAATGCACCCTCTACCCAAGGAAATATCTAGCATGGAAGAAATCGACCTGCTCAAAGAAGACAACCATTTTCCAGGTACACAGATTTTTTCTATGGATATTGTTTCTACTGTTCTAACTTTGGCCACAAAGCTGTAAATTGTTCTTTAAGATTTAGACATAAGAAATCAAGACAACCAAGGAATAATTATCTACCAAAACAAAGAATGAGACAACCAAGTAACAAACAACCAGATATTACAAATTGTCAAATTAAGTTTAGAGATATGCAACTGAGAAGGTCAAGAAATAATGAACAACCAATGAGTAGACAACACTGCTCCAATCACTTTGACCTATTGAAAAATGATCTTGAATGCTATAACTATCATAACTTCGGTCACAAAGCTGCACATTTCATCTGAAGAATCACAAATTAGATCCAATGATAAAACCCTTAGGTAGAAATTCCAACACATGGAAAAAGAAAGATAGTGAAAAATGTAGTTTAGTAATTTCAGCTGAAAAACAAAAAGACCCTAATATTTAGACAGTGGATGTTCCAAGAACATGATTGGAGACAAGGACAAGTCTATGTGTATAAGTAAAATCATAAGGATAGATAATAATATTGATATTGAATCCTCCCCTACAAGAAAATAATAAGACTCAGATACAATAAAAGAATTCTCTGTTAGCATTTATCCCATGGAAGAAGTAGAAGAAGAATCATGTCATAAGCTGGAAGCAGACGTTGTGAATCTTATAAAGAAGGTTGAGAATTCAAGCACCCAAATCAATTTCTTGAATAGTTCCATGATCCTAGATGAGATCTTGGATAGTCAGAGATCACCAAATGACAAATCCGGTCTTGGATACAACAAGGAAGAAATCAATACTCCTAATAAACCTAATGCAAGTCCTTCATTTGTAAAAAGGGAAAGAAGGTATGAATTAGGTTCTTCAAGTTCAAAGAATGAAAGAAATACTTCAATATTTAGAACACTAGATCAAGGAAGACATCTAGAAGCTACTCATACACCTCAAAGTAATTTTATATGAGAGACGCCTTCATGGATGAATAAAAGGAGGTATGAGGGTGTTTGTAATGGTCCTTGTTTTCTCTTATGATGGATATGGTCATAAAAGCCTTGGATTGTAGGCATCATGAAAATAAAAATAAAAATATGAGCTACAATTGTGCAGTGTTCCAATAGGACAACATCATCCTTTAGAAACACAGGGGGAGTCATTCAGTTATGACAAGAAAAGGTTGATGAAGGAGTCCCAGTAAGAGAGATGAGAAATATTGAGAATACTACAGAGGAAACAGCTGAAGCTGAAGATGAATAGGTTCAAGAATCCAGTATTTCATTCCAAGACCAAGCACTCCCCATAAAATACCACTTTCTGAGAGATCAGGTCACCAATAAGATTGTTCAGGTTCATTACATTCCAACCACATAACAAATTGCAGACATCTTTACTAAACCCCTAGCCAAGACACCATTTGAATATCTTTATCAAAAGTTGGGTGTCATCTCTTCTCTCACCTAAGAGAGTCCATCTTGTTAGGGGGAATTTGTGTTGGTTGAATATCTAAAACCTCTGAAAATTACTACAACAGTTCAAGGGTAACATATTTTCTTTGACATTGATGTCAAAAGGGGAGAAAAGGAGTGGTCTGGATGCTATGATTGGAGGTCCAAGCAGAATAACGCAACCTGTCAATGTTTCCATCAATGCCAAAGGGGGATATTTTTGGCATGTTTATAGGCAGAGTGTGCTTTTCATTGATGGTGATAACAACAATGCCAATGGTATGTTTACAGGAAAGAAAAGAAGCAATGAGGAAAGCAACAATGATGGAAAACAGGGAAAGCATAAGTTCAGGAGGAGCGAACAACAAGCATAGCTCACAACTCAGAAAGGAAATCGCAGTACATAAGAAAATGGATATTAAATCTTAAAATATATGGTGTGATAAAACTCAAATCAAATCAATACCATCGGATCTGCAAGCCAGATCAACGACAGGAATGAATTGCAGGGAGCGAAAGATGAATTAAAATACTTTTCAGTTACAATCCCGCAATCTATCTAGATTGTCAGATATCATAGCTTCAAATATCTACGATTTCATTTGATCCAACAAACAATGAGTTTAAGTCAGATTAAATCATGTTCGTCAGATGCGCAATCTCCAAATCTACATCATAGATGAATTGCGGATATTGAAAGGAGGATTAAACATCATGCTTGTTCCCATCCCGCAAGTAGTCAGGACCATCCGATCTGATATCTTTGAAGATCAACGATTATGGTTAACTCACTAATAGCGCACATCTTCCCATTGCAAAGTTGGGTAACGAGTTAAAACACTTGCAGATTATGGTTATGTAATCATTCTCGATTGTGGATCTATTTTAAGAAACTTCACAACCGTTGGATCACTTTTGAGTGGAAGGATAGGATAAGCGAGGAAAATGTTTGAGAATTTGATTATGTGAATTCCCGTCATTCGTCGGATCACCTTCAAGTGGTAGGACATGATAAGATAGAAAAGTCACAACGCTGACAAATCAAGTTGTCGATCTAAGATCCTAATCGATGAACAACATTTAGTTCAGGTTTAAAGTCGCAAAGAGGTTACACTCTAGAATGTTTGAGATATGAAATACCTGAAGCCTAAAAATCTAAAATGAATAAGGACCATCGGATTTGGAGGACACACGAGGACCGTTGGTTCAGGGTTGTTTGTCAGCAGACCACGTCAGCAAAAGGGCATAGTGGCAGACCTCGTCAGAAGACCACATCAGCAGACCATGTCAGCAGACTACGTCAGCAAATACGCATGGCATAATCAGGTGATGACAAGCGTCAAGAGGAAATTGGCTCGTTCCATGTCAACAAGTGATGTAAGCAAGCTACATCACTCTGAGAGAATTTCTTCAAGAGTTTCACCACCAAGAAATGTCAAAAGTTGCGAAGTCATAAAGGACAAAGGTCTGAAGGCACTCTCAGCCATCGATTTAAGATATTATCCTGATTGTCAGATCAAGGACACGTGGCACAGTCAGAGAACAACAAGTGTCAAGTTGAAATCATCATTTCAGGTACGTGAAAATCATGAATTAGAGGGACATGTGGAAGCTACTCGGCTCACGACACGTCATCAAGTGACACAAGAGTTACGTCACTCCAGGAGTTTTTCTTTGGGATTTTTACCACCAAAACTCGCCCAAATACCTGAAGTCCCGAATGTCGAAGACCTGAAGTGGACACGAGACGTCCGATCTGAAGATCACTTCGGGAGCAGTCTCATCCATCGATCTACTATAGTGGAAGGATAGTGTAAGTGAAAACGTTAACCCATAGCAAGCGGTCTCCACCAACTTATGACTGACTCAATAGGTGATCACTCTAGAGGAAAGAACGGGTTGATATTTGAAATCTATGAATTCTAGAGACCCGAGGAGATCTCGACCATTAATCTGAGAGGGACACACATCAGAGGCTTGTCAACTCCGTAATATTGACATATGGAGGAAATAAAGGGTTGAGAATCAAAATCTCTAAAGTCCGAATACCCGAACGGATTGTGACCATCGATCAAAAAGGGAAATGTGTCGTTCGATCATGGACTCCGGGTGAAATTCTCTAGGAGCAAGCAAAGTTTGAGAATCGAAACTCCTAAAGCCCGAAAGGTGAAATCAATCTTGTTTGTTGGTTTGGAGGGCCACATGTCACCTAATCGTTGAGACTAAATATGACACATGGACAAAGGAAAGAAGGAAGATCCATTGATTGAAGAGGACAGATGTCAGCAGATCTTCCATTCTGGAAGATCTCTAGTCAACAACAACAAGGTTTGAGATTTGAAACTCCCGAAGCCCGGATCACAAAGTAAATCTCAGTAGTTGATGTAGGAAGGTGATATTTGGTCTGCATACTTGAAATGATATATCTGTACCATTCGTTCAAGAGCACCATAAATATCGTGAGATCGACGGTCATGCTCCATTGTGGGGCCAGAACATGCTCGGGTCTTAATGTTTTGTGAGCAGGCCACAATTGAAACCACGATTTTGGATAAAGGACGCGTGGAGGTTTGTAGTGAATTGTGGGGCGAAAATCGAGTTTCCCTCAAACTTCCTATGGACACGCCCGTAATTGCATGGTCACATGAAGCTCATAGCCCAAGGTCATATCGTGAAATGGAGCCAGCGCTCACTAGACAGAAATCGGGAAGTGCCTTTAGAATAGGCATGTGGTCACTGTCAGAGGTCACGTGAAGGAAGGGGCTTAGAATCCAAAGAAGCCATAATTGACTGTATATAACTGACAGAGAATATGAAGAGTTTTGACTGCCAGAGAAGCTAAGGAATATCAGCATAACGCCCACTTATGATGAACATACTAAGTATAACCACCAGAGAATTCAAAGAGATTCAGGGTGATGAATACTTCTCATAGAGAAAATTGGCAGATGGAAAAGTGTCGAAGACTGTAACTGCCAGAGAATCCAATGAATCTTAGGATAATGACCACTGATGAAGAACAATCTCTGAATGATCACTAGAGATAACAAAGAGTTAGGTGCATGATTGGGCACAAACTTGGCATGATAAATATACACTGAACAGAGAAGAGAGGGTTATTGTTGTTGAGAGTGATTCATGTGGGTAGAATCATGTTGTGTGCAGGAGATGAAATGAATAGAAGAGGCGTAGCACATAGAATGGAAATAAGACATAGAGCATAAAGCACAGAAGAAGCAAGGAACATAAATGAGTATCTAAGATAAGAAGAGAAAGATGAGTTGCGCATACAGAGACATAGCATAAGATCATAAATCTCAAGAAGATGCGAGCAGGAAGACACTGATGCAGGAAGAGCAGAGAAGTGATGAGACTGGTAATCCATTGCTAAATAATGTATCACTGTAATAAATTTCAGTAAGAAAAGATTTATATTTCAGGGTGGTAGGGAGGATTTTTGTTCTTGGAGTTTCAAGTGGGTGCTTGAACATAGGGACTTGTGGCTTCCATCTGGTTGCAACAAGAAAAAACAAGGTGGTAGGGTGGTACAAGGGAGAACTATTGTTCTCTGTTATACAGGTTGGTGCCTGTGTAACTGGAAGTTGGTGCTAGAACACTTAGGGAGTTTGTGCTTCCTTCTAGTGGGTGCTAGAGAAACCAGGGAGTCGGTGCTTCCTTCTAGTGGTTGCTAGAAAAACCAGGGAGTTGGTGATTCCTTCTAGTGGGTGCTAGAGAAACCAGAGAGTTGGTGGTCTCAGCAAGTTGCAACTTGTAAAACAGAGGTTGTAGCCTCAAGAGGAGTTGGATATCCCAAGAATGATAATGTACAAAAAATAAAGATTACTTATCATATCAAGAAGAAGAGGTTTTTCCATTTATGGGTTTCCTCAGAAAATATATGTCTCTGTATATTTCATGTGTGTGATTGATGTTGAATATTCTATTGCTTACCTCCCTGCATTATTGTGATCATCATTGAGTGTTCTATAAAGAGTTTAAAATGGGCATAATTGTTTAAGCACGGTAACAACTAATTCACCTCCCCCCCCCTCTCAGTTGTCCAACACATGTTTGGGGAAGAATTTCAGGAATAATTGGACCCAACAATTTTGTCTCCTACATCTTTTATCTTCAAGATATATGAGTCTACCACATATTATACCATGCCGTACGAGATAAGTCCAGGGAAATTTCTACATATAAATTCAGATTATATGTAGACCAAGAAAAGAAATTAGTAAGTGTCCTTATAGGAAAAACAGGGGCATTCTCCTGGGAATACACTGACATGAAGGGTATACACCCTGACACATGCATTCATCACATATATACCTAGGGGGAAGTAACACTTGTTAGGAAAACCCAGAGAAGGATGACTCGACACTCAAGGATATAGTAAAAGAGGAGATACAAAAGTTATTGAATCTTGGATTTATTTATCCCATCTCCGACAGTAAATGGGTATCCTTGCTTGTAGTGGCTCCAAATAAAGTAACCGGAAAATGGAGAATTTGTGTTGATTTCCGTGAGATTAAAAAGGCCACTATGAAGGATTATTTTCCTCTTCCTTTCATTGACCAAGTCTTGGATACCTCGTCAGGAAAGGAATTATTCTCCTTTTTAGATGGATATAGCAGGTACAATAAAATTTTCATAGCACCCAAGGATCAGGACAAGACTACCTTCACTTGTCCTTGGGGTACCTATGCCTATAGGGTCTTACCATTTGGATTATGTAATTATCTTGTCACATTTCAACGAGAAGTACTAGGGATATTTGTTGATATTATTCATGATTGTGTAGAGGTATACATGGATGACTTTACAGTATATGGAAATACTTACCAGGAAGCCTTAGATAATTTAGAAAAAGTCCTTATCAAATGCTAAGAAATGAACCTGTACTTAAGTCATGAAAAATGTAAAATGTTGTTGAATGAAGGAGTGGTCTTAGGACATCACGTTTCATCTGAAGGGATTAAAGTCAATCCTTCTAAGATTGAGGTCATCATCATAATTCCACCCCCCAAGACTCAAAACGAGGTGAGAATATTTCTTGGACATGCTAGATACTACCGACGATTTATTGAAAATTTCACAAAGATTGTTGCACCCATGTTTGGATTGTTAATAAAAGATGTTGATTTTCTTTGGACTGAGCAGTGTCAAACCACCTTTGGAACTCTGAAATCTAAGTTGTCTATGGCACCAGTTCTTAGGGGGACCAATTGGTCTCTTCCATTTCACATATCCATTTATGCCTCCGATACTACAATAGGAGGAGTATTAGGACCAAAAAAAGACCATCAGTCCTATACCATTTGTTTTGTGAGAAAGAACTTGTCCCCTGCCGAGTTAAAATATACAGTTACCGAAAAGGAATTATTTGCAATAGTTCATGGTATCAATAAGTTTCTCCACTACATCACATGTTACAAATTATTTGTACATACAGATCACTTTGCCATTATATTTCTCATGAATAAACCCATTACTAATAGCCGAGTGACTATGTGGCTCCTGCTATTGCAAGAGTTCAATATCACTGTCATTGACCGACCTGGAAAGGATAACTTGGTAGCTTATTTTCTTTCACTCATAAAACATGAGGATGATGATATTCACATTGATGATAGTTTCCCAAATGAGCACCTTTTTTCCCTCTCTGTAAATACCCCATGGTTTGCAGATATGGAAAATTACCTTGCTACTAGGAAGTTTCCATCTCATTTGTCACCTCATGAAAAACATAGAATTATTACGCAAAGTGCCAACTACTCTTGGGTTGGCCATGACCTTTTTCGTACTTGTTTAGACTTGATTATTCGTAGATGTGTCTAAGAAGATGAGATACCAGAAATCCTACGAAGTTTTCATGATGGACCATGTGGTGGCCATTTTTCTAACAAACGTACAACATATAAGGTGTTACAATGAGGTTACTATTGGCCTAGCATTTTTAAGGATGCTACCAAGTATGTGAGGATTTGTGATAGCTGTCAAAGGATAGGAAGACCCACGTCAGCTGAAAAAATTCCCTTGCATGCCCAAGTTTTGATAGAACCTTTCGATAAATGGGCCCTTGACTTTGTGCGACCAATTTCACCCATGTCTCGTAAGAAAAATTATATTTTGGTTTGTACAGATTATGTCACCAAGTGGGTAGAATAAAAATCCCTATTCAGGGCTACTGAAAAATTTGTTGTCAAATTCATTGATGAAGACATCTTTACCCTCTTTGGTGTTCCTTGTGAAATTGTTACAGACCAAGGAACTCAATTCAATTCCAAGTTGATGAGAGAATTAATAGAGAAATATGGGATCAAGCATTGCCAACCTTCTCCATATCAACCACAAGATAATGTTCAGGTAGAGTCCACAAACAAATTTCTAGAAGCTATCTTAAGAAAGAATATTAAATTGCATCATCGGGATTGGGTTCATAGGATTCCAGAGGCTTTGTGGGCATATTGGACCACCTGGAGAAACACCATTGGGCATACCCCTTATGAGCTAGTGTATCGGAAACAAGTACTTCTACCAATAGAATTCCAGGTAAGGACCTTCCGTATTACTGCAGAATTGGGATTAAACTTAGATGAGGGTCAGAAGCAATGAGCCCTACAATTAAATGAGTTGGATGAGATTAAGAAAGATGCTATCCAATGAACAATATTAGTCCAAAACCAGAGGAGCAAGTGGCATGACAAGTTTATTAAGAAGAAATACTTCCAACCTGGTGATTGGGATTTGTTGTTTGACTCTTGATTTAAAAATTTCAAAGGAAAACTTACCACTCGGTGGTTGGTTCCTTACGAGGTAGTCACCGTGTATGACAATGGGGCTGTTAAAATCAAAACAATTGACGATGGACAAGTGTCATTCATAGTAAATGGACATTGACTCAAAATTTATCACAGACCCATTTCCAAAGAATATTTTCTACGGGTCATGTCAATTGACAAGGCAATGGCCTTGGTATATGGGGAAGTTTTCCCCTTGTTCTTGAATTTTTTCTGAATTTTTTCACTGTACATATGTAAATAATTTTGAAGTATGTTGATAGACAATTCTACATATTTTTGTAGGTATTTATTTCACCAGGAGTGGACAATTTCAAGGAGACATAAAGGGAAGTATTTTACTTCAAAATATTTCTATATTTAAACCTTGTTGTCTTCTAAGCATCAATTGAATAATGACTTGCGGTAATTAGCCACATTTTTTCAAAGATTTCCATCTTCTTTTTCTCAAGGCATATTTAATGGTAGTTTCTCTTAAACCTTCACCACTAGAGGATATAAGGAAGTGATACCTTGACCATCAAACTTAGAGGTTACTCATGTAGTTTCCCCAAGAACCCTGAGTAAGTGAGTAAGGTATCTTTATTAAAGAGTAACAAGGAGGTCTGATTTGCGGTTATCCATGGAAACATCACAATAACTTAAAAAAAGAAGAAAGTGAGTTGAGCCTAAAGATACATTTTTGTTCTTTCCCATTGGTACCATCCACTACACACTAAAAATGATTGATTATACCATATATTTAGTTAGGCTACATCCTCTTAATTATCCCTTACATCAGGACAATTTCTAAGTAATACATAAAGGAGATACATCCTCTATCATAAATACCATCCCAATCTAAAAAAGAGAAGAAAAAAATAAAAATAAAATTCAAAGTTGTACCCCCATCTTCTTACACATAGAAATCGATATATTAAAATATTAAAAGATGGTGGGCTAGTGTTTGAGGGTGTAATAGGCTAACCTGTCAAGATACTGAATAGGTTTGCTGGAAGTGGGTACTGAAATGTGGTATGAATAGGTAAGTGTTGGCCCTTGACCAAGTTTTGAGGATCCTTGGTCGGGTTTGACCTATTTTTGGGACTTCAACAGGCAGTCAAAGGCGGAGCACAAGACAATGCATAGATCGCGGAATATCAGCCCCTTTTAGGTCCCTTTTTGGGATTCAGGATTATGTAATGGGTATGGGGATGTCATCCCATGGGTTTACCCATGCTTAGGCCTATTTTGCAAAGTATAAATAGAAGGCTGAGTGATGTAGGAAGTAGTTCGATCTATGTGATCGAAAGTGATAAGTGATGAGTGGAGATTTATTTTGTGCATACTGTATGAGGCTTGCAGAGCTCAGTGAAAGAGAGTGTAAGAGATTGAGAAGAGGCTTAGTGATTTAACCTAGCCTAGGGAAGGAGGATCTAGCGAGGTGCACAGATCTCCTGTCCTCTGTGGAGTAGGGTTTTTGTGGCTCTGTGCATGTAACTGATTGAAGAAGCTAATAAAGAAGACAAAGATTTGGTGGGCGCAGCCCCAAGGTGGGGTTGAACCACGTACATGTTGTGTTTCTCTTCTTTGTGCAATGTATTGATGTGTTTATATGTTAATTTGCTTAGTTCTTTGATATAGATGAATGGTAGATACATATGTTAATGCTATGTGCTTAATAGCATGGATGAATACTAGATATGGCCTATGTGGATGTGCTTAGTGCTTGAATATAGTATATATGGTTAAATACTGCAATGCTCTGTAATTAGGGCTTAACTGTGTTGTAAACTAACATTGGATATTGATGAACTATAATTGCTAAGTGCCCTGTTAAGGTGTTGCAGTCACAGATCTATGTCCCAGCTAAGGTTGTAGACACTGGAGTCCTACAACCACCCATGCCTCTACCTCGGGTGAGACTTCATATGCTTCGCAGGTGTTCCTAAAAGGGATGTTAGTTAGGGTTTTGTTGGTGCATTTTTGTAG
>SNQJ01S0030821.1:82801-101567 GCA_010110895.2 Picea sitchensis
CCCCCTCAGTTTTCCAACGGAAACAATATCGATTGTCAAGTCCAAAAGTTTCAAAGAAGTGGTAGTTTTAACGTCAAAAATAAAAATAAAAAATGGTGTTGTGGTTAGCACATATTTTCAAGTCGAGAATTGATTTTAACATTTTTTTCAATAGTCAAATCCCGCTAGCATGATTGGTTTTGATGGGACTCATTTTGCATGGCGACCCAAGTTCTAAACCTGTCATTATTGGGAAGAGACACCTAAAATATCCATCCATGCTAAGGGTTGGTGTGGCCCAGGCTGGGTGTGACCCCCAGATGATTTTGATGGCTTAGATTCCCATGGGTCATGTTTTTTCATCCATGGGCTAGTCCCACAGGTCATGGACATGCTAGCAAACAACAACAACAAAAAATGTCAACAACATTACAACGTTGTTATGGCCATGGTTGAAAAAGGTGGTAATTTTGACCCTAACAAAAAAGGCGCTATCGGTAGCACCACTTTTTGAAATGGGCCTTGATTTTGGTATTTTTTACACGAAAATATGGGCTTTACGGGCTAGATTTATTTCTTTGAGATCATAATTCGCATCAGGTTGGTAACTATGTTATTTAGCTAGCCATTTGCATGAGCTAGGTTTCTTTTCTTTTTCCTACAAATTGATTGATGATACATTTGAGTTTGAACTGTAATTACCAACTATATTAAAACTCCTTCATGTTGGTGTGCAACTTAGGTCAAAATTAACATCGCCATCTTTAAAGTTAGTTTCCAGTTTGAATTTCTAAAATTAACAATTTGTGCAATTTTTCAACTAAACCCACATGTCTTGTTTTTGTATTGTGAAACCTATAGAGATCTCCACAGGTTTTCCAAAGGGCACAATGGGAAAAGGAAGGGTAAAGAGGAGAGATCGATTTTAATCCAATCAAAGGATCAAATGGAATGTGTAAGGGAAACAACACCTACAAGAGAACATACCCCCACAATTGTAGAGTCACAACTAGAAGGGGAAAGAACTCTACTAGAGGCAATGAAACAATTATGGAAGCCTAGGCTTCTGGAGATGTTAAATTTCCCACTTATGCAGATACATCATACACCACTAGTTTTGATGGAGCCCGCAAACACAAGAGTTTTTTTGTCTAATAAAAAATGGGGAAGGGCTCAGGAATGATGAGGACTTGGATGAAATTGAAGAAGAAGAGCTCTCCATAGCACAAAATTTAAAGGAATCTCTCATAAACCATGCAACATATAGATCTCCAATGATGCCTTATGTCAAAGTAATTAGGTACCTGATTCAACACACATAGGTCAGCACAAGGGGAATTTTGAATGATCAAGGAAGATGTGTTGGATCATTCACATTCATCGATTTTGAAGTCTATTATTTTTTTTCTAGGTTATATTTCCTAGGGAAAACTCCCAAGTACTTCCCTTCATTTCAAGGATGGTATCCAAGGTAAACCTTAGAATGTTCACGGAACTAGGCCAATTAACAACAAGGATTGAGGCCATTACAATAATATACTCATTCACAGTTGAACATGTCACTAGTAGGAATTGAAATTTGGTGGGGAGGATAACAATCATTACTCCAACCACCTGAGCTAAATGCAATTGACATTTTGAAGTCTATTATAAATTATCAATTGATGAAATTCATTTCACCAATGAGTGGCTAATTTTTTTATGCGTGAACATAATCGCTATAACATCCTGGATGAGTGGTATGAGAAAGGGAGAAATTTCAAAGCCTTAAGAAACAAACCTTTCCCCACTATACAAATCTAGTTAGTATACACATGGGAAACTCAATTAATCAGTAGCATCTTTGGTGAAAAGGATTCAATTCATATGAAGATATAGTGGGTACTAATTATGCATGAAATCTCTGAAGGATGCATAATTTTCAATTAGGATGATCCCTTCTAATTATCTTTCAGAAGCCATTGGTAGAGCTCAATTTGATGCTTCCTCAGGAACCATTGATCTAAATTCGATCCTCGCCAAACTTTGTAATAAGGAACTAGTTGATTTAACTTTTGTAAATTTTGTAAACATGTCCTTTTTTTATTTTATTCTATCTTTTTGGGAAAAATTGAAAGTGGAAACAAACCATTCTGATGGTTGGCCTTCCAAAGGAATCCCATTAAAACAATGAAGGTTGCAGTGAGGACATGAACAAGGAGAAGATATGCAAAGAGGATAACTTGGAAATTTTTCAGAGATGAGAGCTCAAAGAGTGTAGCATGCTTGAAGACTAGTGGACAAAGGAATCAAGGAGCTTGCCCATGATGAGTGAAGGCATATTTGAGCCATGGCCATCTACAATTTTTTTCTTTGTGAGTAACAATGTGTGATATTTTTGGGCATGCATAGGTCACCCATTGTAATGAATTTCTCAAGAAAAATAAATCTTTGTTGTTTATACTACATGGGTGTAATATGCTCTATGGAGGTTTATTGTGGTTATGGTTTGAGTTTTATTTCTTGAAATATATGTTATGTTTAGCGAATGCAAATTTCACAAGATCAATCCTCTCTAGCCACATTTTTTCTTGTCGGTAGATTTCCCACTCACCCACAAGTTTCTCATTCCTCTTTGGGTGTTTTTCCTTTTCCCACAGTTCATCCACAACATGTTATTGCTCGCTGGGAATTTTTCCTCTTCCATAGATCCATACATTCAATTCTACACTTGGGTGAATTTACATACCCCTATGCATTTTTTTTCTTCCTAGGTGAATTTACATAACCCTGTGTGTTTTATTTACTACATAGTTGAATTTGCATTCCCCTAGGAATTTTATCCATTGTCTGGAAAAATTTACATCCCTTGGGCATTTTATTCAATGCATGGGAAACTCTATTCACTTATGTGGCTGATTTTCCCTTGTTGGTTGATTTCTTTTCATTTTGGGGTCAAATTTTGTTGGTGGTGTTGTGAATGGGAAGAGTTATAATTGTTTGTTTGTAAAAATTTACCTTCAACAAGCAAAAGATAATAATTAGTAAAAGAAGAGGCTATGAAAATTGTTGGAGAGGCAATGAATTCAAATTACATAAACAAACAACAATTGAAGAAGCATATGTGTTGATGAGATTGATGGGCCATATCCCCACCGTTTATGGACCATTTGGTATTAGAGCAGGTCCGTCAGATACTTTGAAACAATTGCCATGGGAAAATCCTTGACGAGGGAGAAGTTTGAAGAGTTGAGAGACTTCAATAGGAATATCCAAGAGGAAAGCTAGTATTGGAGGAAGAGAGAGGATGCACTAGAGAAAGATATTTCCAAGTGCTAGGACTCCTTCACCACCATGAGGGACGAATATGGTAGGAGTATATTGAATCTCTTTTAGTTGGGGGAGAAATTCACTAAGTTGGATAATTGGCAAGAGGAGAGGTTCATCGAAGTCATTGCTCAACTATACCAGGATTTGGAGGTGAAGGAAGAGGCCTTGAAGAGGCTACAAGTAATTTTCCAAGAGATGAAGCAATCCCCTTCTATTGATGATATGGAATCCAACACCACAATGGACTTGAGCCTACTAAATTCACCTTCCAAGACCCTTCATCCCGAGACCTTTGGTGAATTTGAGAATTACACTAGAGGCATTGGTTCCAAGCTCATGAGGCAAATGGGATATGATGGCGAAGGGATAGGCAAGGAAGGCCAAGGTACTATGATCCCCATTGTAGCTCAATAGAGACCCAAGAATGGAGGCCTAGGTTTTATTATACAAGGAGCCAACAAAATTTCATCTCAAACCACCTTTGTTAAGGCAAGAGAGACTAGAAAAGAAACCATTCCCATATAGGAAAAGGTAACTGGAAAAGGAGTGTGCATCAAACCACTTAAATCTGCTTGTAGAGGCTTGAAAGAGGGTAGCAAAGAGATGATTCTTCCATCTAGATATGTTGAAACTCTTGGGGACCAAGAAACCCAAATGGAAAGCATCATCACAAACTAAAAAGGTATGGAATAGTTTGGTTTTGTTCAATAAAATGGTTGTAAGGAAAGCAATTGTTGTCACTCCAGAAGGCCAAGAAACCAATGAAAGAAGTATTGTTAGTACTGCATATTGAATGGACATTGGGAGGCCAAATTTTGGAGGCTTCACCTGGAACTTTGTCCCAAGAAACAAAAAACCAAGAAGAAATATTCGAGAGTCAAGGTTAGGGGAGAAGAAGAGTTGCTTTCACTTGTATCCCAAGAGGCAGTGTTTGTCTAGTGACCTATTGTAGTAGCAAATGTCATCTCTAGCCATGAGATGGACATAATTTTCATGCCAAAGGCATCCCTTATTTAGCTCTTATCTTCCATCCTACAATGGAGGCACCATTTCTTGTAGATTTTCCAAAGTCGCATTGATGATCGTAGAAGAATAAGATTGAAGGGAATTGGAGCTTTTAGAGACCAAAATCCTACAAATGGGGAAGTGTGATCCGAATTGGATACTTTCCAAACTTTGTAATAAGCACCTAGTTGCTTTACCTTTTGTAAATTTTTCAAACATGTCCTTTTTTGTGTGATGGTTGGCCTTCCAAAGGAATCCCATTAAAACGGTGAAGGTTGTAGTGAGGACATGAATAAGTAGGGGAGATGAAAAGAGAACTTGGGAAGTTTGTATAGATGAGAGATTGAATAGTGCAATCTGCTTGAATATTGTTGGACGAAGAAGTCAAGGAGCCTATCCATGATGAGTGAAAGTGTCTTTAAGCCATGTCCATCTACATTTTTTTTCTTTGTGAGTAATAATGCAAGAGATTTCTAGGCATGCATAGCTCACCCATTGTAATGAATTTCCTGAGCAAAATAAATCTCTATTGTTTGTACTATGTGGGTGTAATATTCCCTATGGAGGTTTATTGTGGTTTCAATTTGAGTTTTATTGCTTGAAATTTATATTATAGTTAGTAAATGCAAATTTCACAAGTTCAGTCCTCTCCGGCCGCATTTTTTGTTGTTAGTCGAGTTCTCACTCACCCATAGGTCATTCATTCCTCATTGAGTGTTTTTATTTTTCCCATAGGTCATCCATATCATTTTATTTCTTGATGGGAAATTTCCCTCTTCCACAGAGCTATACATTAAATTCTACACTTACTTGAGAAAATTTACATAACCTTGGGAATTTTATTTACTACTTGGGTGAATTTACATACTCTTGGGAATTTTATTTACTTCATAGGTGAATTTACATCCCCCTGGGAATTTAATACACTACCTAGGAAAATTTACACCCCCTTGGTGTCTTATTCACTGCCTAGGAAACTCTATTCCCTTACCTGGCCAATTTTCCCTTATTGGTCGTTTTCCTTTCATTGTTGGGATGACATTTGTTTTCTAGTGTTGTGAATGGGTGGATTTATAGTTGGATGGTTTGAAGAATTTACCTTCAAAAGGGGGAAAATTAGTAAAATAAGAGGCTACAAAATTTGTTGAAGAGACAATGAGTTCAAATAACATAGATAAACAACAATTGAATTAGCATCCATGTTGATGAGACAAACATGCCATAGGCCTACAATTTACAGATCATGAATTGTATACATTAGGCATTGAATTTGAATTCTAATAACGAGGTCACATGTGTGAAGAGATTGAAATAAAAAAGCAAGTGTTTTGTGAATTGGGGTGAATTTGAAAATTGGGACCGCTCATCACTATTATTAGATGAGGGTAGGCCCAATTTTGAAGTCAAAGTTGGTTGAGGAATTGAGCAAGAAGTTCATGTGGAGGATGACCAATTTAGACCATATCAGGTCCAATCCGAAAGTCAAGGAACAAGTTTAGCATAGAGGATGTCAATTTCAAGGTCAGGGTTGACTGAGCAATTGACACCTCATGGAACTAATATTGACAAAGGAAAATCCTAATCACAATCAAAATTTAAAATGGTTCACAAGTGTAAAAAGTACAAAAGTGATTTCACACATGTGAAGATAATGAAAGATGTTTCCACACATGTGAACATAGAGTTGTGGGAAAGCAAGTCAATTCAGAGATCAGGACCGATTGAGAAATCAGGACTTTGTGGCACTGCATTTGTAAAGAGAAGGCATGATTTTGACGAGTGATTTTTGAAGGGAAACATTGAATAGGTTTTGAAAATAAGATAACTAAGAAAACCCATTGAGTGAGTTTGAAATTCGATACAATCTGTATGGTATGAATATTGACAAGAGAGTCCAAATTCCAAATTGGGGCAAGGCAATAAAAACTAAGTGAACCAGAGGCATGATTTGGACTTTGGCACCAATTGAGAAATTGGGCTCTTGAAAAAGTTTTGACTTAGTTGAATTCAAAAGAAAATAAGGGTTTGAATCCAAAGAAAGCAATTTGAAATTTTGAAGAGTAAGGAGGGTCCAATTAGGAGATCAAGGCCTATTCCAAAATTGGAATACATCCACACCAAGTTAGTGATCAAAGGGCCTAACTTGGAAATCGGAGTCGATCTTGCAATCGATACCTCTCCACACCAAAGTAGGTGAAAGGAGGGTGTGATTTGGAAATCAATCCCAATTCCCAAATTGAGGCCAAATCAAATGGAACAAGTGAAGAAGAGGCCCTATTTAAGGATTGGGCATGATATAAACATCGGGAACTAACAGAGTTCGAACCAAGAAGGAAAGGAACCAAAACTAACTAAGGAATAAAGGTCAAGAAAAGAACTAAATCAAAGCCAAACAAGTGAGACATGAAAACCAACCTAACTTGACCAATTGGAAGAAAGAATCAAATGTATTAAGGCAATAAAGAACCAAGGTCAATGTGTAACCCAAAATAAATAAACATATCCTGACCAGTGACAAAGAAATGGGACTCCAAATTTTACCCAAAACTTAGAGGATCGTTAAGGGCTTAACACATTATCAAGAAAAAACTCATAAAAAACATTGAAATCAAACTAACAAGACATAAATGAGATACATTATCATATTAAATTTTAACTATATATTTAAACAAAATCACAAAAAATCCATTTCCGTATATATAAACAAAACCTTTGAAGAAAGAAATCTATTAAATTTATAGTGGAAAAAATCTTTTATTAAAAAAAAGAAAAAAACTCATCTCATTACTTATCTCAATCACATGATAATAAATCAGTGCAACGATTTGAGATTATTTTTTAACATGGCAACAAAATGATGTTAAAAACATGAGGAAATGCTATTATATCCTTACTTCCTTCATTGATACATAAAGATCACTTAACTAGATCAACTAAATAAGTTAATGTTCTCTTACTTTACTAAATACATCTTATCATGATAAATAATTATATACCAATGCAAGTACTCTAAATCTTTTAGATCTTTATTATTTGGGTTTGGTAATGTATATGACATTCATTTTCGTAGTTATTTATTGATTAAACATATTATACAAAATGCAATATGATACGACTAGGAAGAGTTATGATACTCGTGATTTTTTTCAAATATATTGATTCGACATATTATACAAAATGCAATATGATTGTAACACACCTGATCCCCTAACCCTTCCTTAGGCTGGTGGAATGTCAAAAATTCCCTCTTAAAATCCCCAAAATATTTTCTCGGATCTAAACCCATAGATGGAATCTGCTCCTCAAGATATTTGCAACGATTGTAACCATGCTCAAAATCGAGCTCTGGTTAGAAAGTTACAACTTCCTAAAGAAATTTGGAACCTTCAGACCTGATGATGTCACTTCGACCACGTGGCATCCACGTGTACCTGATGTGATCCCCACGAACACAGGTTATCAGGCCTCCAAATCCTGCAAGACTCTTGGAACATTCCCATCGAACATATTCTCCTGCACAAGCTCTTATTGCAAGGGAATTCCCCTACAAGCATGTCAGGTTCGTACCATCCTGCAACACCATGGTCAAACTCCTTCCATCAGGTCCACCCCTCAGGAATATTTTCTTGAAGACAATCTCCCAACCACAACTCCTATGAATGATTGAACTCTTCTAGTTTGGAAGTGCTTGACCAATATTGGCCTCTCTTTTCTCTCTGACCACTCCATGGAGGACACATGTCCCCTTTACACGTGTCTCCTGCCATTTGTAGTCTCTGACACATATACCCTTGCTGGCGCGTCCTCTGACACTGCATGTCCACATGGCATGCTGACTCAATAAGTTGATGTGGCATCCATGTTCAGTCCCCTTACGAGGAAACATGCCAATCTAATAGATCGGGCGTCTAGTAGATGGTATCGATTGACAATCCTGATTAATGTGGGTCCCTAAACCAACATGATCCTTATTGGGCCATTAAGCCCACTAAATCTGATGGTCTAGCTTCCTTCATTGCTAATCCAATGGATCCTACTCGTTTGAGCTCGTGCTCATGGCCTACTCGAGCTTGACATGCACACATCCTTTCCACAAGTTGTAGCTCATGGTAACATACCACCAATGATATCGGATGGCCCAGATTAACAGAGATTAACACTATGGAACCCACTTTAAGAGAAAAGTTGCATGATTCTTAACTATGAAAAAGGTCACACAAGCTTCTCGAATCCTAACTCCCAATGATGGGTAGACATGTGACACTATCTTATTGGATATCGGGCTATCCTCTTAGGAACGTCAACTCCCCGCGACTTGTCCAAAAAAATTCTTTCTGAAAAAACTTCTCCTGCTATCCGATCTCCGAAGAGAAGTTGGGATCACTGTGAATCAATGGCCTACGACCTAACGGGCTCACTCCTACGACTTATCCTTATGCCATTTCTAAATCATTCTGATGCTTAGCTTTGTAGTGGACAGTTGAGATCATTTCACATCCCACTAATGGATGGTCAATATCATCTCTCTACACTTCATCATTTTCTAGCTTTTCGAGTCACTGCTTCACACTCCATGCTTAGGTAAAGATTTAAATAACCCCGGTAAACCAATCCCTTACCAATCATTTCCTTTCTCTAAGTTGTTTGAGGGCTAGGAACCCAAGTTCCTCTACATAATCAATCAAACAAGGATAACCCATTACACAAAGTCATTTCGTAGTTTACAAAAATTATATAGCCAGGCAATCCATGCATGTTCTAGACATGGGTTTTTAGCCATAGGAAATTACAACTTATTAGTTTATGAAATCTCCTAAGAAGGAGTTAATAGATATTCAAGGGGCATTATACATATTTTCCCATATCTATTTGTATCTCATAGAGACATACATCAGTAAGGAAGATTTACTCATATGATGAACAAATCCAAGCATATCAAGTCCTCAATTCTTATACTCTATTTACAAATCCTACCATTCCATATTGAACAAACATGGAAATATTGCAAATGGAACAAACATCAAACCCATTAGACATGCCAATACACTTATCTGTTAAGAAATAGTCGGTTGGGAAACCAATTGAGGGTGAACACTTCTCCACCCAACCATAGACTCTACTATACTTAATCTTTGTATAGCAAGCCACCTTCGCGTCAAGCCATGATACTAATAGGATAAAACATAGGTTGCTCAAAAGTTTCGAGTTTTAATGTGAAGGACCCTCTCCTTCATTAACAAGAAATAATAGAAATTCCTTCTACTCATTGAGTCTAGGGCCACCATGAACTTTCATATTCGCTCCCAACTAGCTATAACTGCACAAGGGAGTCCCTTCACTACCTATGAAATACCCCAATGTCCTCCCCTCTCAATGTCATTTCCTATACCAACAAGCATCAATTCATGGCCCTCTCTGCTCAAGTTTGGGTATGGGTATCATCTACTCTAGTTCAACCACAAGCTCACTAGTAAGCTTCCTATTTTCCTCTCAAAATATTCTCTCTTCTCTTGCCCCCTCGTGCACTTATCTTCTTTGTCTATGTNCCCCCCCCCCTCCTTGGGTTTCCTTCACTTTCTTATGTTTGAAGCCTCCAAGATTCAACCTCTCAAATTGAGGGGGAAATGTTGTGGTACTTATGGCTGACAACTTCAGTCGATCCAACCATTTTCCGTGTACCTTCTTCAAGGTATACTTAATTGCTCAACCACCAGATATTTTCTCATTAACTAGGTTCTTTTGAACAAAGGAAAGGTAAAATACTTCAAATATGTTTAGGCACTAAGGATTTCTTAGGTGAAGGTTAATTATTTGGGTAAACAATGTAATTCCCAATTCCCCCTCACTATTTCCCACTCGTGGTATCGTGGCTAGTACTTGCATTCCACACCTTAGTCAGTCGCTTGGACTTTCTTTATTAAATAAAAATATATTTGATTTATATGTACAATATCAAATATACAGGTTGTGGCTCAAGGAAATATTAAGTCATAATTCTTATTACAAACTGGGGGAAAACAAGGTGTTGCATTCCCCTCCCCCTTAAAGGAAACATTGTCCCCGGTGTTTTCACTAATCGCAAACCAATTTTATACATCAAACAAAAATGGGTATGCCTTCTTCATGGAATCCTCTAATCCTCATGTGGCCTCATATGCTCCAAAGTGCTTCCATTGCACCTTGACTTGCACGATAGCTTGTTTTCGGAGCGATGTTTCCTTCCTATCAAGTATGCATTGAGGATCGAGATGGAACTCTCGTTCTAGTTTTTCCTATATCATAGTCCAAGTAATAACATGATTAGAATCATGGATATATTTCTTAAGAAAAGATACATGGAATACATCATGTGCCTTGATAGCAGGAGGCAATGCAAGCCTCTATACCATCAATCCCACTCTTTCTAAAACTTTGAATGGTCCACAACAATGAAGTGCCAAATTGGCACAAGTCCCCATTCTAAGAGAACTTATTTTGGGTTTCACCCGAAAATAGACATTATCTCCTACTTTAAATTCCTTATGGGTTCTCTTCCTATCAGTGTAGCTCTTCTGCCTATCTTGAGCCACTTTCAGATTCTGCTTAATATTAACTATTTCCTACTCCATTTCTTTCAGCATATCTAGTCCTAGTGTAATCTTATCCATCGGATTACCCCAACTGATTGGAACATTACATTTTATGTCGTATAAAGCCTCAATGGGGCTCATATTTAATGACTCATGACAGCCATTATTGTAAGTGAACTCTACCAAGGGTAGATAGTGTTCCTACTTCTTGGGTTGGTGCATAGCATACATTCTTAACCTATCTTCCAACACCTTGTTCACTCTCTTTGTTTTTCCATTTGTATGGTGATGATAAGGAGTGTTGAAATATAGTTGTGTTCCAAAATGTGCAAACAAACTCTTCCAAAATTTTGATGTGAATTTGGCGTCATGATCTAATATGATCATTTTGGGCATGCCATGAAATCTGAAAATTTCCTTTATGAATATATTTGAAATATATATGGATTTATAAGTGGATTTAATGGGGATAAAGTGAGTTTCCTTACTCAACTTTTCCACCACCACCATGATTGCATCATGTTGCTTGGTAGTCCTTGGTAGTCGTGTAATGAAGTTCATGGACATGGCTTCCCATTTCCATTTTGGAATTTTCACTGGTTGAAGCAATCCCGCTAGATGTTGATGTTCAAATTTTATTTGTTGGCACTCCAAGCACTTGGAAATATAATCTATGATATCTTTCTTCATTTTGGTCTAGTGATACAATTTTCTTATTGTTGTTACCAATTTTTGGTAACCTAGATGACCCACATGAGGCCTATTATGGAACTTGTCCATTATTAACTTCCTTAGTTCAACTAAATTGGGTACATACAATTTGTTGTTGTACATCAGCAACCTACCTTCAGTGAGCTGATATCCTTTGCAAATCGGCCCTCTTGGATCCTACCATAAACTTTCTTTTATTATCTTGAAATTCTTATCATGTTGCATGGAAATTCTGATCCTCTTTTTTATATTAGATTAACACACACTTGTTGTTTCCAAGTGTACCATTTATGTACTTTGGTTGAGTGCGTCCACCACTCGGTTCTCTTTCCCCTTAATATGCTTGATTTCAAAATCAAACTCGCTGATGAGATTCATCCATCTAGCTTTTCTAGAATTTAAATGCAGTTGGTCATATAAAAATTTCATCCCACAATGATATGTCATTAAGACAAATCTTCTTCCAAGCAATTTATGTCTCCACATTTTCAAAGCATGTATAATAATTGCAAGCTCTAAGTCATGGTGACATAACACTTCTCATGCTAATTTAATTGTCTTGACTCATATTTGATTACATGTTCCTCTTGCATGAGAACTCCACCGAGTGCTTCTTTGCAAGCATCTGTACATACCAATAAATCTTTGTTAGGATGTGTAATCTTCGACACAAGGGCACTAGTCAAGAGATGCTTTAGCCACTAAAAGTTGGTCTCACATTCTACTACCATACATATTTCACCCCTTTTCTTTGTAGTAAAGTGATTAGATGGACAATTTTCAAAAATCCGTGGATAAATCTTCGGTAATATCTAGCCAATCCCATAAACGATATTACCTGTGATACATTTATAGTGGGTAGCCAATCCATTATGTCCTTAATATTTTATGGTTCTACTTCCACTCCATCTTCTAAGATTACATGACCCAAATATTGGATCTACCTCTGGAAGAAATCATACTTTCTATATTTAGCATATAGATGGTGCTCTTCAACACCTGTAGCACTAATCTGAGATGTTCCTCATGCTCTTCCTTGGTCTTGGAATAAATTAGAATGTCATCAATAAAAACTAGGAAAAACCTATCCAAATATTTGCTAAGAACACTTTTCATTAAACACATAAATGTGGTTAGTACATTGGTAAGCCTGAATGGCATCACCACAAACTCATAGTGTCCATACCTTATTCTGAAAGCAGTTTTATGGATATTTTTGTAGTGAAGTGATTAGATGGTTGATTTTCGAAAATTCATGGATAAACCTTCGATAATATCTAGCCAATCCCATAAATGATCTTACCTCCAATACATTTATAGGGTCTGACCAATCCATGGTTTCCTTAATCTTTTATGGGTCTACTGCCATTTCATCTTTTGAGATTACATGACCCAAATATTAGATATTCTTATGGAATAAATCACACTTACTATATTTAGCATACAACTGGTGCTCTTCAACACTTGTAGCACCAATATGAGATGTTCCTCATGCTCTTCCTTGGTCTTGGAATAAATCATAATATCATCAATAAAAACTAGGACAAACTTGTCCAAATATTTGCTAAGAACACTTTTTATTAAACACATAAACATGGCTAGTACATTGGTAAACCTGAATGGCACCACCACAAACTCATAGTGTCCATATCTTGTTTTGAAAGTAGTTTCATGGATATCCTCATGCTTAATTATGACTTGATGATATCTAGACCTCAAGCCTATCTTAGAAAATAATGTGGCTCCTCTCAGTTGATCAAAGAGACATTAATTTTGGGAAATGGATACTTGTTCTTAATGGTCATTTTATTCAATTGTTTATACTCAATGCATAGTCTGAGGATACCATCTTTATTTTTAACATATAATGTTAGTGCCTCCCATAGGGACACACTTGGCTTGATGTACCCCTTATCCAGCATCTCTTTAAATTGTATTTTCATCTCCACCAACTCAGGTGTGCTCATCCTATAGGGCACCATAGAAATAGGCATTTCTCTTGGCATAATATCTATGGAAAAATCAATATCCCTTTTAGGGGACAGTCCTGGTATCTCCTCCAGAAACATGTCCTTAAACTCACATAACACTGGGTGATCTTCCTTTTTCAATTTTCTATTTTCTGTTGAATTTAGCACTTATATATCATATATAGGGAATCCCATTCTACTATATTTATTGAGTTGTAAGGATGATATTTGTCTCACTTATATGGGTTTTTGAATACCTTGCAATACTCTCTTGGTTCCTTCATCATCTTCACATTCTAGAGTTTTGCTAAAACAATCCAATTTCACCTTATGGGTTGCTAACCAATCCATGTCAATTATCACATCATATGACCCCAAGGGTATGATATTCAAGGTTTCTTGTGTATCAAGTCCATTCATTTCAAATGGACATGTTGCAACTTCTTCAATCACCTTTCTTTTGGTTCTTGTTTCTAGTTGGACCAACCATGACTTTGCATGCCTCTTTTTCTATAAGCAACAAGCCTCAACAATTCATGGTGCAATATAAATTTAGTTAGAACTAGGGTCAATTAAAATTGAAATAGGTCATTTGGCAATTCTACCTTCCATATCCACAACTGAAGCTCGATGGTCTGCCTGTTGATTTTCAACAACGACATAAATTTGTGGTACATTCCTAGCTACATCATTGACAGTAGTAGCCTCCTGAACATTATAAATTCTCATATGATCATTCTTCCCGTGGGGGAAATCCTCAACAAATTTTATCCTCCACAACCCCATAACTTTAATGGTGTTTTCTTCTATTTTTTTCTTTCTCCTTTGTGGGTTCTACTGGCTTATTCCCACTTTGAGACAGATAATTCTGCTAGTGCATACTTTTAGAGGGGTGACCAGACTGAGTGCTCTTTCTCTTACTCTTGAATCGGGAGGATCAGAATCCCTTCTTCTTAAAATTAGTCTTATCCTTTCTATTTTTGTCCTTATGAGGCTCTTGCCTATGCTTTAATTGTTCATAGAAGTACTTGGATTTTCAGATGGTGTCATAAAGGGTCTTAGGCTCATCAAATTCTATATGATCATGAAAGGATTGTGGAAATCCAATAAGAAAACATTGGATCTATACTTTCTCATCCTTAATGTAAGGGACATACCTCAATAGTTCCAAGAATATCCTTACATATTCATCCATGGTAAGTTTCCCCAGCTTGTGATCATGGAATTCCTTAACCTTGCTATCATAATACTTGTCATACAGGTATGCCTTTCTAAAGAATTTCTCAAACTATTTCCAAGTCAATTTATTCTCATTGATCCTCTTTACCTTCTTTAGGTCTTCCCACCAAATGGAAGCCCCTCCAACCAAATTAAAGGTGGCCAATTTTGCCGTTACATTTCCTGAGTAATTGTGTACTCATAAACAATTTTTTATTCTTAGCAGCAATGTCTCCGCTTCTTCACCCTTTTTGATTTCTTCATAAAATGTGGGTGGTTTTTCCTTTCTAAATTCCTCAACAAAGGAATCTTTGGAATGTTTCTTCCTCTTCTTCTTATGGGCACTCAAACTATTCTCGTTCCTAGACAATTTTTCAAAGATAGTGGTTTTCTTACTAGAGGACTTTGTGGAATAGTCTTTGCTTGATGTGTTTTTCTTAGCACTCTTGTGCCTTTTACTGGAATAATTTTTTCCAACATTACTATGTGTTGGTCCATGACTCTGAATCTTTGATGGGCTTTGTAGATTCTCAGACTATCTTCCTACATTGTTGGTAGTTGGACCCTGCTGAAAGTGATTTTGTATCTCTGACAAACTTTGCAACAATATTGCATTTAACTATTCCTACTTCTCCTCAACTCTAATAAGATTTTCATTGTCTTCTTTGTAGATTTGAAGTTCACCCCTTAGAATTCTTACAGTTTCCACTGAATTTGGAGTGGTTTCTCTAGCCCTCCTATCATCAAATTCCTCATCCCTAAAATGTAAGTTATTTTTCATGTTGAAATATACCAATATATTGGTGTTTTCTTCTCTTCCCTGAGTCTCCTAAGTGTTGAAACAACAAGCTATCGTTAACCAATCACAATTCAAAATTACATACAATTTTATTGGTCTCATCAAGGCTTCAATTATCCTTAACAATCCAAAAATCAAGAAACTATTCCTATTGCCAGTCACACTTAGAAATTTCTATTAGCACACACTAGTATGAATAAATTGCCAAATAAGGAAAAAAACATAAATTTTATGTTATACATGAAATTATGTAATTGTATTAGAAATGAAGTGAATACATGACTTTTCAATTACATCATAGTTCAACAAGCTTGTCTTGGCTTCTATGATTAAATATTTGTAGCAAATTTTTATCCCATTAAGGCCTAGTGTTTGAACTCTTCTTTGATACCACTCGGTAACACACCTGGCCCCCTAACCCTTCCTTAGGTTGGTGGGGTGTCAAAAATTCCCTCTTAAAAGCCCCAATCTCTTTTCTTAGATATGAACCCATATATGGAATCTACTCCTCAAGATATTTCCAATGATTGTAACCATGCTCAAAACAGACCTTTGGTTAGAAAGTTATAACTCCCTAAATAAATCTAGGACCTTCAGCTCTAATGATGTCACTTCAACCATGTGGCATCCACGTGTACCTGATGTGATCCATGTGAATGTAGGTTATCAAGCCTATAAAGTTCACAAGACTCTTGGAACATTCCAATCAAAGATATCCTCTCGCACAAGCTCTTACCGCAAGGAAATTTCATGGAAATCATGTTAGGTTTGTACCATCCCAGAACACCGTGGTTAGACTCCTTCCATCAGGTCCATCCCTCATGAATATTTTCCCAAATGAAATACCAACCATAACTCCTTCGAACATGTTGGCATGTTTGTAGACAGAGGCAGAGTATGCATTTTTGTCATTGATGGCGAAGATCAGCACGATCAGTAGCATAGCGATAATGGCAAGATCATCAATGTAAGCTCATAAGAAAAAAAAAAACAGTCAAAGCACGACAAAGGTTTCGTTTCGGAGTTTCACAGATTTGGAAATCCAAAGGAAAGAGGTTCAAACTCACGATATGCGACATAGAGATAAGATCTTAACCGTTTATTCAAGAAGGACACGTGGTGAAATCAATATATTATTGGGACCGTTGGTTCCATAGGACACATGGCGAAAGATCATCGTTTCGCTGACTGGAACGTCAAAGGAGCGAAGTGCTTGTTTGATTGGCGAGTGGTCATATCTCAAGGTCACATTGTCAAAGGCTTAAGGGAAGGAACTAATTGCTAAGTTCCATCTCGGCATTCGCAACTTGGAGTATCGAGACTCTTCATCACAGGAATCACGATATGCGAGATCACGAAAAGATCTGGACCGTCAAATCACCAAGGATTGTGGACCAATGATCAGGCATGAAGAAGGCTCATGAACTAGTGAAATTGCGATAAGATCTGGATCGTTGATCCAAGAGGGGCATGTGGAAATAGATCAGAGCACGACAGAATACCCGAGACGCAAAAGTGTGAAATGCATTTTTGAATAAGGATGTGGTCACAGCCAATGGTTACATTTGCGGAAGATGGAGGAAGAAGCTAGCGGTGTTATGCTCCATCTCGGAGTCTTGGTGATCGCGACTTGGAGCATCAAGACCCTTCATCACAGGAATTACGATATGCGAGATCGTGATGAGATCTGGACTGTCGAAACATCAGAGATTTCGACCGTTGATTAGGCTCGATGAAGTTTATAAGTTCACGAAATACGAAGCACCTTTTGGCACAGCCAGTGGTCACCATTGGTGGTCACATGAGGGGAAGAAGCTAGCGGTGATAAGCTCCATCTTGTAGTCTCAATGATCGCAACTTGGAGTGTTGAGATCCTTTATCACAGGAATGCCAAGATGCGAGATCACGAAATTCAAATTATGTTTAGCGCTTGGTCACAGCCAATGGGCATATGGGATAAACGTGAAACCCTGTCGATTTAATCCAACAGTGCAGGAGAATTTGAATATGATCGGAGGGCTATTGTTTCACTTCACAATTAATTAATCAGTTACGATTCAGTGAGCAAAACTAATTCATGATTCTTGATTAGTTGGCGATTCAGTTGCTGAGGCGTTTTTGCCCAAGAAGATTTGAGGTGTAACTAATGAGGCATGTGTGAATAAAAGGAGATATGAAGCGACTCTGTAAGGTTGGTTGTTCTAACCGGAAGAATGTGATGAACTATAAGAAGAGTAAAATTAAAGGTTGCAGATCTTGAGATAAAACTCAGAGATGAGTAACAGTTGTTGAACAGACAGAAGCAAGAGCAGAATAGCAGAATAGCATGAAGCAAAGCAGAATAGCAGAATAGCATGAAGCAGAGCAGAATTGCAGAACAGTTTTTGAAGAAGAGAAGAATTGCATAAGAGAAAATAATGGGTAAGAATTGAGACACCTGTATTGTTTGTTTTTCAATCACTTATTCATAACCAGGGATGTAGGGTGGTACTAGGGAGGATTGTAGTCCTCTGATATTCAATTTGGTGCTTGAATATTGGGAGTTGTAGCTTCCATCTAGTTGTGGCTAGAAAAATAGGGTGGCAGGGTGGTGCTTGGGAAAACACAAAGTTTTCTATATGCAAGTTGGTGCTTGTATAAGTGGAAGAAGGTGCTTCCATCAAGTCGTTGTTGGAATACTCAGGGAGTTGGTGCTTCCTTCTAGTGGGTGCTAGAGAAACCAGAGAGTTGGTGCTCTCAAACAAGTTGGAGCTTGTAAAACAAAGGTAGTAGCCTCACTTTGAGTTGGTGCTCAAACATAGATGATGTACAGAACTTAAAAGACTTCCTATCATTTTGAAGAAGAAGAGGTTTTCTCCCTTTATGGGTTTCCTCGTGAAAATTTGTCTCTGTGTATATCTTATGTTTGATTGAAACACATTATTTATGGTGTTCATATGATGTGTATTATTGATGGTCACTTGATGAAAGATTAAAAATGGTTTAATAGACTTAATATTGTTTAAGCACAGTAACAACCGATTCACCCCCCCCTCTCAGTTGTCTTAGTAATTTCATTAATTGGTATTAGAGCGGGTTCATTTTATTTAAAGGTAGATATTTAAGCTTAAACATGACAAGTCATGAAGGGACTTCAGCCAGTAAGCCTCCTCTGTTTGATGGAACAAATTTTGCCTTTTGGAAGGTTAGAATGAGAACATACCTAA
>SNQJ01S0030821.1:136755-166588 GCA_010110895.2 Picea sitchensis
AGTCATCATTGTTTGCACACAAACTTTTCTTTTTACTATATTTCTTAAATTTGTATTTCTTTTCATCATCAGAGTTCTGGTCCTTTTTCTGGTGAGGACACTTAGATGCAAAATGACCTATCTTAACATAATTAAAACATTTGAAGGGGAGCTTGCCTTGATATTTTCTTGATCCTTTCTTTAACCTTCTCACAAATTTTGTCTCAATATCATCTAATTCTAAATAAGTATTATTGTCTACTTTAAACGATGCTTCTCTAGTGATGGATTTATCTTTGCTAATTCTCATTTCATATGCAGTTAGAGTTCCTAGGATTTGATCAATAGTCATAGTTTTAAGATCATTTAGTTCTTCTATTGCGGAGAATTTTGGATTAAATTTATCAAGCAGAGATCTTAAAATCTTTCGAACTAAAAATGATTCTTCAAATTTCTCACCAAGACCCTTCATGGCATTCACAATCTCTTCAACTCTTAAAAAATACTTACTAATTGTTTCATCTTCATTCATCTTTAGTTGTTCAAATTTCAATCTATATGTTTGAAATTTGGCATCTTTTACTTTCTCATTTCCTTTATAACTACTAATAAGTTTATCCCACATTGTTTTGGCAGTTTCAAGATGCATCACCTTTATAAACTCAGCTTTGGCAAGTCCATTCAAGATAGCATTCATTCCCTTAGCATTAAAGCTAAATTCTAACTTATCATCCTTGGAAGCTAGCACAACAGGATTTACATATCCAGTCTCTATTACATCCCAAACATCAGCTCCTAAGACCGTTAAGTATGTTCTCATTCTAATCTTCCAAAAGGAAAAATTTGTTCCATCAAAGAGAGGAGGCTTATTGGCTAAATTCCCTTCATGACTTGTCATGTTTAAGATTATAGATCTACCTTTAAATAAAGGAAACAGATCTGATACCAATTGTTGAAAATACTAAGACAACTGAGAGGGGGGGGTGAATCAGTTGTTAATGTGCTTAAACAATCTATGACTATTCAAACAATTGTTAATCTCTTCTAAGTGACCATCAATATTATACAACATATGAACAACATGAATAATGAACATCAATCACACATAAGATACACACAGAGACATATTTTCATGAGGAAACCGATAAAGGGAGAAAACCTCTTCTTCTTCTAATGATAGGCAGTGTTTTAAGTTATGTACATCATCGATGTTTGAGCACCAACTCAAAGTGAGGCTACTACCTTTGTTTTACAAGCTCCAACTTGTTGAGAGCACCAACTCTCTAGTTTCTCTAGCACCCACTAGAAGGAAGAATCAACTCTCTAAATGTTCCAACAACAACTGGACTTATACAAGCACCAACTTGCATACAAAAAACTCTATGTTTTCCCCAGCACCACCCTGCCACCCTATTTTCTAGCCACAACTATATGGAAGATACAAGTTCCAATATTCAAGCACCAACTTGAATATCAGAGGACCACATTCATCCCTAGCACCACCCTACCTCCCTGGTTAAGAATAAATGATTGAATAACAAACAATACAAGTGTCTTACTTCTTACCCCTTTTTCTTTGTTCTGCAATTCTTCTCTACTTCTATCTATTCTGCAATTCTTCTCTACTTCAAACTGTTTTGCAATTCTGCTCTTGCTTCTATGTTTTCAGCATCTATTTCACATTTCTGAGTTTCTACCTTTCTTACAGTTCAACTCATTTTTCACTCAGAACCGCCAACCCCGCACAGTCATAGCATATCATTTTTATGCCTACTCCCTCTTTAGTTACACCTCGAATCTCCTAGGGAAAAAATACCTCAGCAACTGAATCACCAACCATTCAAGAATCATGATTTAGTTCAGCTAACTAAATCGTAACTGAACATTTAATCATGAAGAGAAATAGTATCCCTTCGATCAACTTTCCAAGTATCTAGCACCGTTGGATTACAAGCACAGGGTATCACGTTGATTTCGTGATTTTGCATTTTGGTATTCTTGTGATGGGATTTCTTGACACTCCATGTCGTGATCTCTGAAACTCTAAAAAGAAAAGAGATTAGTTGGACTAGCTCCTTCCCTTCTTGTGACCATCGGCGGTGACCTGGCGCTTATCCACAAAGCGATTCGTGATTCTCAACTTGGGGACTCTTGTGATGAAGAGTCTCGACTCTTTATGTCGTGATCATCGAAATGGAGCTTCGTTGGACTAGCTCCTTCCCTTCTCGTGACCATCAATGGTGACTAGGCACTTATCCACAAAGCGCGCTTCGCGATTCGCAACTTTGTTCGTGAGTCTCCTTGACTCCTCCAACTCTCGGTATCTGAAACTCTGAAATGGATCCAAATCAACGATCCATACTCTCCCTTTGATCGACGACTCAAATTAAGTTGTGGTTTCACATATCGCGAGTTTCCATACCATGCTTCGTTGACTCCTCTAATGTGCAAGTCAACGAAATTCTAATCGCTCACCATGTGTCCTCCTCGACAATGGACGGTCCTCTTGCTTTCAGGACTTTGTAAGACCGCTTCATCTTGTACTTAAAAATCATGCTCCTTCTTTTTGATCCAACGATGGTTGGCCCTCATGCTCAGATCCAACGTCTGATATTTGTTCTCCTCTTTTGCGCATTCCTCATATCTATATTCAGATCTGACGATCATCGGGAATTCTGAGTGGGTGATCCAACGATCACTGTTGATCTTCAATGTTAATCTTGCCATGCCATCATCGTTGTGTTGTTGATCATGCTGATCTCACCATCAATTCACTGTGTTGTTGATCGTGTTGATCTCACCATCAATTACAAACATGTTGCCTGCATCTTCTGTCTGTAAATATTCCAACACCATATGACCCATAAATATCGTTGGGTAAATAACAATATGAATGAAATTTTATGTAAATAACATTTTTGTATGAATAAAATTTACGGTGTGAATAAATATCGCTGTGTGGATAACATTTATTATGTGGATAACATTTATTGTGTAAATAACAATATCATTGTGTGGATAACATTTACTATGTAAACAATAATATCGTTGTGTGGATAACATTTACTGTGTGGATAACATTTACTATGTAAATAACAATATGGATAAAATTTAGTGTGAGTAACATCTCTTTGTGAATAACATTTACTGTGTGAATAAATATCGTTGTCAAAGCATATACAGATCGTTGTCAGTCAATCATTATTACAAAAAGGAAAATCGTTGTCATACACAACATACAACACAACAATTACCAACACCACAATTACACAGTCACAAAAACACAGCTATTACACAGACATAAAATGCAACTACTACACGGTCAAAAACGCAACTACAATTGATATATAAATTCATTGTCATTCAATGTATAAACTCATTGTCATTCAATTGTATAAACTCGTTGTCATTCAATCTATAAATTTGTTGTCAATCAAATGTATAAATTCGCTATCAATCAATGTATAAACTCATTGTCATTCAAATGTATAAATTAGCTATCACACTCTCTCTATATATTAAATTCGCAGTATATATATGTGTGTGTGTGTGTGTGTGTGTGTGTGTGTGTGTGTGTGTGTGTGTATTAAATTCACAGTCACACTCAATATACATTAAATTCACAGTCACACTCTGTATATATTAAATCCATAGTCACACTCTCTATATATATTAAATTTGTAGTATATATATATTTTTGTATAGTAAATTCACAGTCACACTCCATATACATTAAATTTTCTACTAGACTTAAACAATACCAGACTTAAATCACTACCAAACTTAAAAAATAATAAATCGATGCCATATTAAACCATATTAAATCGTTGCCGGACTCTAAACGATATTAAATCGTTGGGTAATATGATATCGCAATGTATCAAACGCTAAGAAAAATCGTTGTGTATTAACCATAAGGATCCAAAACTAAGGAACAGTAAAATCCAAACCATAATGTTGTGTAAAAACTAGTGGAAGGCTGTGTAAAATGCCAAGCAAAATGTGGTGTGAAAGTTGTCTATAAAAAGAGAATCGCAGAGAAACTTTTGGGGAGGATGCATAGATTTGCATAAAATAAAACACAGAGATCAGAGGTTAATCATTTAGGGACAAATCTATCAAAACATAGAGATACTCATTCACAAGAAGGCGCAAAGACTAATCATTCAACAATGAATCAATCAATGCAGAGAAACAACGATGGTGGACTGGAGAGAATAAATGCCCAAGAGAGAATTTCTTGATGGGCAAAGGATGATCCTACAGTTATTATCCATGCACAGGAAAGCAGGGCATTTGAATCTAAGTCTTTAAACACCGGAGTGACTACCATTGATTCGGCTCTTGGCCGACTGCTCAAGCACAAACTAATAACTTAAAGGATCATGGAACAGAGGATAAAAACACAATTTGCATCTAGATCTTCTCCGTGGAGAAGAAAATAATGAAATAAAAAAGCAATCAAGGAATAAAGAAAATGAAGGCAGGAGATACAAGAACGCGGGCAAGGTTTTGAGTCTAGGGCTCATTCTGGCCACATGCAAAGAGACATTAACTTATAAATAAAGGTTACAGTGGATAGCAAGGGTTATTACTGAATACATCAAGCGACAAAAGGATTACAAATACCATAGGAAAGCATGTGCAAGAAATCTCGTGGCAATGAAATCTTCAACGAGCAAAGAAAAATAACATGTGTAACTTAAATTTCATTGCAAGTAACAACATTAACAGGCGTACCTTAGCCAAATGTGAATTCTCTGAAGTTGTTGTTCTGTGTGCGCTCCATCTAGTTCCCACTTGCCAACAGATGTGACCTCATCGGTACCTCCCAGCCAACTCTAGGGGTACTATTCTTCCCCCTGATCCCCCGAGCCACAAAGGGGCCACACACATAATAGCAGAGAATTCTAGCACCCAACTCACCTTGCAAGGTCGAGCTACCACTCATTACCTAAGTTGGGTATCCCAACTCCCACAAGAGAAAGTTTAGTCAAGATAAAATTTCAGCAGCATAACGTTACACAAGAAGATGAGATCCATACTCCTCCTCCATCCTTTTTATAGATATTTTCAGTAATTAGTTTCCCAAATTCTCTTTAAATTCCTTTTTCATTTAATTAATTTCGAAAAACCTCCCCTGTACACATGTCATCCGATCCCCTAGTTGCACCAGAAAATCAATTTTATTAATTAAATAAATGTTCCTCTTTCCCTCATCCACCTAAGAGCATTCCTAAAAATGCTCCTTGGTGTCCCCAAAATTCCCTTGCACTTCTTAAATGACTTATGCCTTACTTAATTCCTAGTTGAGTTCATAATTAGAAAGTTTCAAAGGCAAGATTCCTTACTAAGTTAGACATTCATCTTTTTCTTTAAGTTTCCCCTTTTCTTTAAGTTTCCCTTTTTCTTTAAGTTTCCTATTTCTTTTAAGTTTCCCCCTTTTTCCTATTTAACTAAAAATTAATTTAGCTAGTGTAGATAAAAACAACCATTTACCCTCTTTGCTTTTTAACTAAAAATTAATTTAGCAAATGTAGATAAAAACAACCATTACCCCTTTTTTTTTTAAATTTAATCCTCCATTATAATTTTGACTTTAATAAATAATTTTGAATTTCTTACCCCCCTTCTTGTTACATGTTTATTTTTTATTTTTTATTTTTGACCACATGTTCTACTTAGACCTAGGTTTTAAATTCACTAGGTTGGGCGACATTTTTAAGGGAAAAAATGTTTTTAAACTTTACTTGACACATCATTCATTTTAAGGCTGACTAGGTTTATTCACTTACCAGTTAAAATCACGACGTGCCCTTCAGGATGCACTACGTGCTCCAAGGGTGCCACTCGCCTCTTTCCATTTTAATTGCACGACGTGCCCTTCGAGACGCACTACATGATCCAAGGGTGCCACTCGCCTCTTTATGATTTCTTTGCGCGACATGCCCTTCAAGATGCACTAAGTGATCCAAGGGTGCTACTCACCTCTTGACTGAATTTGGTAGGCGTCAAATCCCTAGAGTCAATACTCCGTCGGGTGATCTTGTGGGAGACTAAGGGCCTCTAAGGAATAAGGCCCCTGCCTTATTGTGCGCCCCTTAGAATCATCGTGAGCGACTATCACAATCCTCCCTCACGACATCGTGGGTCTTCTTGAACTAGGTAATCTTTAACCTACAGTTCGAACCACGACGAGAGTGCTAGTAGGTTGTGGCAGGGCTTCTACCACACCTCTCCCTCAATGTCTTTGGTTGTCATGCATGACCCCTCTACTCCATATGTGATTCTGGTCGGCAAGCTATCGCCAGCCTGCATCCATAAGCAAATCATGTCAGCAATAATAATCAATCATCATAACATATAATCATATGTACATATGCCACATCAACAACATTCAAACCCAACAGTCCACTCCTTGACTCGATCCGGAGTCCAAGGGCTTTCAACAATGCCTCTGCATCCTCGATGTCCAAAGTCCTGCACACTCAAGAGAACTCAGTCAATAACACATGTCTATGTAATGCAACCAAATAACATATCATCAAATCCATAATATCTCATAATTATAATCAAAATGACCAATAGATATAACAACCTGGATCACCTGCAAGCAAGTGTTCCCAAAGAATAAGTTTGCTTAGTGCATGCAAGAGTGGGATGTTACATACACCCCCTCTTGGTTTAAATTTCTTCCCCAAGTTTCACAATAAATAAGTGCTGAAATAAAGTGTATCACAATATCATAAGTCTATCTATTAAACAAAAATGGAAATTGTTGGCGCATATCATATGCATCCTTTCAGGTCGTCGAGTACGGACTATAGTTTTCCCACTGGACCTTGACCTGATCTACTGTTCGATGTTGTAGTTGTCGAATGCAATGGTCCAGGATGCGGATTGGCTCCACCATGAGTGCACCCTCATCAGATACTTACAAGGAACTCATGTCAATAACATGTGTAGGATCACTAATATAATGTCTCAAAACAGATACGTGAAAAACATCATGCATACGCCTCAAAGAATCAGGAAAGGCTATTCGATAGGCCACGGGCCCCTTCTTTTCCACAACCTCGAAAGGTCCCACGAACCTAGGAGAGATTTTAGCACCCTTTCCAAACTTGATCGAACTCTTATGCGGTTTCACCCGCAATAATACTCGATCGCCAACATCATAACTACAGTCAACACAATGTGCATCAGCATAACTCCTCTGTCGATCCTGCGCTTCCTTGATCCTTTGTCTTATAGTTTGAATTTTATATTCCATTTCTTGGATCACTTTTGGTCCCACCAGGACCCTATCCTAAAGCTAATCCCAACTCAAAGGCGTCTGACATGGTCGTCCGTAAAGAAACTCGAAAGGTGCCATCTTAATGGTGCTTTGATAACTGTTGTTATACGTAAATTCTACCTGTGGTAAGAATTCTTCCCAATGATTTTGTTGGACCATCACATACATGCACAACATATCCTCCAAGATTTGGTTTGTTCATTCGGTCTGCCCGTCTGTCTCCAGGTGATACGTGGTACTAAAGTTAAGTTGGGTTCCCAAGGCCTCTTGGAAACTAGTCCAAAATCGTCTAGTAAACACCAATCCTTGATCGGATATAATCCTCTTAGGCATGCCATGCAGCCTCACAATCTCACTGATGAAAACTCTAGCTATGTCAAGTGCCTGATACGTCATACAGACATGAATAAAATGAGCACTCTTCGTTAGAGTGTCGAATACCACAACAATTGAGTCGTGTCTCCTTACCATCAGTGGCAATCCAACAATGAAATCCATCGAAGTGACCTCCCATTTTGATTTAGGAATTGCATGTGGTTGTAGTAATCCTGTCGTATGTCTATGTTCAACCTTCACCTGCTGACATTCTAGACATATTTCCACGTAGTTGACTATTTCTGACTTCATTCCTTTCCAAAAGAATAAGGGTTTAAGGTCTGCCCTCATCTAAGTGACTCCCGGGTGAGCCATGTACACTGCTTTGTGAGCCTCGTTTAGGATCAAACTCCTCAACTTGTCGTTGGGCAGTACGTAAATTCAACTTTTAAATCTCAATAATTTGTCATTGTCCATAGTAAATCCTTCAAATTTTTGAACCATCATTGTGTTTTGTCCAATAAAATCCTTTACCTCTTTGTACCAGTCATTGTCGCATTGTAAGGTTAGAATCTTTTCACGTAGATTCGTCTAAAGAGGCATCACCAAAAAGATGTGTGGTCTCCGACTCAATGCATCTGCCACTTTGTTCATTGTTCCCTTTATGTAAGTAATCTCTAAATCATACTCGCTAATCAATTCTAACCAATGTCGTTGTCACGCATTCAAGTCGCTTTGTGTAAAAATGTGTTGTAGTCCACAGTGGTCCATTTTTAGTTCAAATTTTTGTCCAATAATGTAGTGTATCCAAACTCTCAAGGCATAAACAATGGCTAATAACTCCAAATTGTGTGTCGCATAGTTCTCCCCATGCCTTCTCAACTTTCTCAAGATGTAAGCGATCACTCAATCATCTTGCATCAAGACTTCGCCTAAGCCTTCTTTGGATGCGTCAGTGCAAACCAAGAAGTTCGCATCCATGTCAGGGACCTTTAGTATCGGTGATGTTGTCAACAGCTCCTTGAGCCTCCGAAATTCTTCCCTGCATTTCTCGGTCCAAACAAACTTCTTGTTCTTATTCTGCAATTTCGTGATCAGATTTGGTATCTTCGAAAATCCCTCGACGAACCGTCGATACTATCCCACTAAGCCCATGAAGCTATGCACTTCAGGGACATTCGTCGACACAGGCCATTCCATAATAGCTTCGACCTTTGTTAGATCCACGGTGATACCTTCGTCGGAGATGACATGCCCTAAGTAGTGAATCTTCGATTCATAAAATGAGCATTTAGATAAGTTCACATACAATTTGTTCTCTCATAGACATTGTAGTACCATGCGCAAGTGCTCGTCATGCTCCTCCATCATCTAAGAATAAGTCAAAATATTTTCAATGAATACTTGGACGAACTTGTCCAACTATTCACGGAACGCCCTATTCATCAAACTCATAAATACCCCAGGGGTGTTTGTCAGTCCAAAAGGTAAAACAGTAAACTCGTAATGTCAAAACATTGTCTTAAAGGCATTCTTAGGGACATCGTCCTCCTTGATCTGTAACTAGTGATACCCTGATCTCAAGTTGATTTTCAAAAACACTATCGCACCCTTTATCTGATCAAACAGATCATCAATCCTTGGCGATGGATACTAATTCTTGATCGTTGCCTTGTTAAATTAATGTTGGTCAATGTAGAGTCTCCACGACCCATCCTTCTTTCGTATGAAAATAATAGGCACACCCCACGATGACACAGTTGGACGTATAAGTCCTAGGTTCAGCAACTTGTTCAGTTGCATTTTCAACTCTTGTAACTTCGGGGTCAACATCCGATAAGGTGTTCTTGCTATTGGTTCAGTCCCTAGTTTTAGGTCTATGGTAAATTCCAACTCCCTCTTCGGCTACATCCAAGGTAACTCCTCAAGGAAGACGTCTGCAAACTCTCTCACCACTGGAAGGTGTTCTAGACCTTCTGCTACTCCCTTCTCATTTAATGCAAGGATCACATAAAGCTTACATCCCTTGTGCATGCTCTTCCATAGCTGCAAGGAAGATATGAACCTCAGGGAAACTCCCTCATTCTGACCTACAATCACACGTCTCTGACCCTCATCATCGACCAAGATCAATCATTTCATCTTACAGTTGAATATCGCCTCATGCGATTCCAACCAGTCCATACCGATCACGACGTCATAAGATCGTAAGATTGTGATGTACAGGTTGGCCCTAGTGACAAACTCTCCCAGGTTAAGGCTACATCCTGTAACCTTCCCACCAGCCTTTTTTTTGGCTCCTGAAGCCATTTCTACAAAGCTAAACTCATCATGTTCGACTTCCTTTACCTTAATTCTTTTTAGCACTGCACCAGAAATGAAACTCTCGGTAGCATCGAGATCTATCAAAATACTTAGGGTCTGGTCAGTGATGGTACCTGATGTCCCAAGCACAGTCAACTAGTGGTCTACTTGGTGGTTATTCACCATTGCATGAATCTGATGGGCCTTGGCGAAATCTCCCATGGTAGTGGGTCTGCCTGATCCAGATGCTCTAGTCCTCTCCACTAGGCAGCCATGCTGGTAATGTGGCCCCCCACATGTCCCACACCCTTTCTTTGGTCCATTACTCCTAGTACCCGAAGTAGAAGTTGACGGCCCATCGGCCTGGAACCCTGCTTTGTTCTACTAAACAAGCCTAAATTGTTGATGCTACGGTCGACACTGATGTTGGTGTTGTGATCCTTGGTAAGGAGTCTATTGTTGAGGCATTGGTCATCGAGGTGTAGTGAAAGTGGATCCTCTCTAGAAGCCACGATATTCTGGTGATTTTCTAGCTGGTGTCTGACGCTGCTGCGCACCAGATGACACCTACCCTGCTGGTCTCGCTAGAGTCCTGCTCTGAGCTCCGTTGATAAGCTCCTCCTTTGCTATGAGGGCCTTTTGGATGACATCATGCAAGGTTTGAGGCATCAGAATCCTAACCTTTTCACTTCAGGTTGACATTAAGGCCAAACACGAACCTGTTTAGCTTAAGTTTCTCGGTATTCAGGTGCGGAGCATACCCAAGAAGTTCCATAAAATGGGCCTCATACTCGGGCACCGTACGGTCGCCCTGTCGCAAGGCATTGAACTCATTGAGCTGACGCTCAATGAATTCCTCTGATATATACCTCTCTCAGAACCGTTCCTTGAACCGTTCCGACGACACATCTTTGACGACCATGTTCAATTGCGGCAGGAGCATCTTCCAACATAGAAGAGAGCTCCCCTTTAGTTGAAATATCTCCATGCAGACCTTCATGTTGGAGGCATATTCACGAAGTGCAAAGAACATCGCCATATTCTCCAACCATGCCTCGACGGCTACATCGTTCGGGGCACCAAAGAACTCAGGAAATTTAACTTTCTCGAGTTCATGGTGAATACTACCAGTACCAACCAGAGTGCACAATGGACCCTCAGGGGGTGTTCGTGCCCTAGCCTCATCTCTATCCAAACAAATGATTAGTGCCTCAGACATCCGCTGAAAGGACCTCATCAGCCCAACCACATCACCCATAGCTATCTGTTCCTGCCCGACAACTTGTTCGTCTCCCTAGGGGTTACACCCCTCGGGCATGGATGTTACTGGAGGCGTCATGCCTTCTCCCCTAGCACCTCATCGTCTGCCTCTATGGCATCCTCTAACCATGATTACCTGCATGAACACAAATCAGTTTAATTAGCAACATTACAATCAAATACCCAATCAACAGAAGCCGTAGTGATCCCAAGTCGCAGGTCGAACCGACTCTAATACCATATGTTACTGTTGGCATAGGGGTAGACCCGAGGTTCACTCCAAGAGCACACCAACAAGCCCTAGCTATTATCCCTTTCGGCAGCACCTGGGAAGTAGATGCAGTCTAACCCAAAGAAGCTAAGAGGGGGGTTGCAGGACAAGAATGTCTACAACCAGGGGAATATCAAGTGGATCTATCACAACAACAATACAACATTCATATATCACTTATCATCTAGGTCTATCCTGCGTAACTATAGATCTGATCTAACATAAGATTGCAAATAACAGTTTAACAATGACAAATATGCAGGCATCAATCACACATACGACACAAAATATATGTGGTTCACCCTCTCTCTAGGGATACATCCACGGAACTGTGCTTATGATTTATTAAGGTAAAGCATACAGTTCTTATTTGCACTCTCAGCTAGCAGATCTTCTTTCTTCTCTCTATTTCTCTCCCCTTCCTTCGCACCCAGTTGCAGGACTTGACCTTCGCACACAGCTGAATATCTCAGAATATAATCCTCTCCCTCCACAACAGAGCTATAACAACAACATCATACCAATACTCAATGACCAACCTGAACCAGCTCCTCTTGACCTTTATTTATACATTACAATCCCTCACTGACAACCTTAGGTCGAAACCTAGGTGCCAAAACCCTAGATACCAAAACCCTAGGTGTCTAAAAGCTTAGGTCAACTTGACCCGCTTTTTTCAGACTTCGCCAGCCTGTCTTTCCTTCTTCATCGTGTGGTGCTCCAAAGCATCCAATGATGGATTTCTCTGCTTGCTAAGTTGTCCATGATCCTTCTTCCTTATTGTTCTTTCATCCCTGATCTCCTCATCCAATGGCTTGCATCCACACTTCACTCCATCTTTCCTACTCTTTTGTTCACTTCGACTCAATGACAGTTACTGTGTCTTTCACGAAGCTTGCTTTTTACCTTTCCTTCCTTGTTCTTCGCTTCCTTCCATAACCAAGGGCCAACAGGCCCCCAACACTCACATGTGACTCATCCCGAGGCACTTCATATATGATCCTCTTTTTTTACTTCGACTTTGGACTGCGCAATGCATCCCTTGCTTTCTTCTTTATGCCTCCTTTCCATCCTTGTGCAGACTGTCTTTTCTATGTCTGGTACCTAGTTTCAACTGCACCTAGTACCTAGACCCTTTTCCTCATGCTTTTACTGAGAGCTGCGAGGAAGCTAGTTATCATAATACAACTTCAACTGACTCCCATTCACCAATCCTTCCTTCCATTCTCCCTTCAATGTCTTTAGCTACACAGCTCCTCCTTCTGTAACATAGGCAATCTCATATAGTCCGAGCCAATGCATTTTGAACTTCCCAGGGTGTTTGATAAGCTTACTGTCACACACCAGTACTAAATCACCTTGCTTGAATGTCTTCTTCTTGATGTGCCTGTCATGATAGGCCTTTTCTCATTCCTTCTGAACTTGCTGATGGAATCCTGCAATGAATATGTCTTCTTCTCGTTCAACCAACTATGCAAGCCTCTTGCGAACAACGTCAGTATCATCCATGTATGTAAATGCAGCAATTCTTAGGCTTGGTACTAAGTATTCCATCGGGACAACAGCTTCAAGACCATAAACCAACTTGAAGGGGGTCTACTTTGTTAATTTCTTGCAAGTGGTTCTATAAGCCTAGAGTACTGCCGGTACTCTTAAATCCCAATCATCCCTGTTCACACTACAAATCTTTGTCAATGTTGTCTCCAAGATCTTGTTGAATGCTTCAATCGTTCCATTTGCTTGTGGATGGTACGGTGTACTCTTCTGATGGTGGACTATAAACTCTTCAATCAGGGCTTCAACTGTCTTATTGAAGAAGTGTGTACCTTGATCACTCATAAGGATCTTAGGGCATCCAAACCTGGTTATTATGTCATCAAATATAATATGCGCAGTTGTAGTTGCACTACAGTCCTTGACTGCTCTGGCTTCAGCCCATCTGGTTAAGTATTTTGTCGCAATAATAATGTACCTTTATCCTGTGCACGAAGTCAATGGCCCACTTTTCAAATGCTTGTAGGGTCATCTACGGTGCTAATGGCATTTCATCTCTTCGGGATGGTTTTCCAATTCTCTGGCATACATCACATGCTCTGGCATACTCTTTAGCATCTCTATGTAACGTAGGCCACCAAAGGCCATCTTGCAAAACCTTTTGCGCAGTTTCTTTCCCTGCGTAATGTCCTCCTATGATGCCTTCATGAGCTTTTGTGAGGATCAGTGGTCGCTTTGTCTCCATAACACACCTCCTTAATATTTCATCTGGTCCCATTTTGTACAGTTGTCCAGCTATAAGTGAAAAGTCTGCAACATGCACCACTAGTTGTTTCTTCTGAGGAATTGTATACTCACTTGGAGCCATTCCTGTTGATAGGAACTTGACTATGTCTACGAAGTGGTCATCAATATTTCTAATGGAGAGCAGTTGTGCATACGATAATGTATCCTCCAAACTGGTAGGTTCTTCTCCATGTTCCAACCTTGATAAGTGGTTTGGGCCCTTGTTCATTCTTCCTGGCTTAACTATGATCTCAAAATCATATTCTTGAAACAACAGAAGCCATCTGCATATTCCCCCCCCCAACACTGGCTTGTTGACTAGGTACTTCAGCGCAGAGTGATCAGTAAACATTTTAAAGTGTCCTCCCAACAAGTAGTGGCGGAATTTTTGTAGTTTATACACCATGGCTAGTCCTTCTCTCTCTGTAGTGGTGTAATTAACTTTAGCTGTGGATAGCTTCCTACTAGAAAATGCTAATGGATTATCAATGTCCCCTTCTCCAAGTTGTGCCAGTACTTCTCCTAATGCAATAGAAGATGCATCAACATGCACATGGAATTCTTTGCTCCAATCTGGAAAAACCAGAATGGGCGTTGTAAACATCTTCTGTTCCAGTGTGTCGAAGCTCTACTGACATTCATATGTCCACTCATACTGGCAGTCCTTCTTCAGCAGCTTCTCCATTGGTGTTGTAATTTGGGCATATCCTTTGATAAATTTCTTGTAATATCCAGTATGGCCCAGTGCAGTGCGAAGTTGTTTGATTGAAGTAGGAGGTGGAAAATCAACTATAATTGCAATTTTAGATGGGTCAACCAACAATCCCTGCTTGCATACAATATGACCTAATAGCACTCAAAATGGTGAGAAGAATATGTATTTCTTCAGATTCAAAGCAATTTGACACTGCTTTCATTTGTCCAACATTAGCCTTAGACATTCAATATGATTTTTCAACAAACTAAAAACAGTCCAGTCATCAAAGTATGCTTCTAAAAATTTATGCAAAAATTCTTTGAATGCTTCGACCACCACCCTAGAAAAGATGGTTGGGGCATTCTTTAATCCAAATGGCATTATTGTATATTGGTAGGATCCCCACTCTGTGAAAAATGTAGTCTTATGACGGTCCTCCTTGGCAATGCAGATCTGATGGTATCCTGAAAAGTTGTCTATAAAAGAATATACTTCCTGGCCTCCCACGTTATCCAACACTTCGTCTGTGAATGGTGTAGGGAAAGGGTCATGCAAATAGGCATCATTTAACTTTATCAGGTCCACATAGATCATGATTTCTCATGTATTCTTGTCTTGTACCACCATAGGGCTGATCCACTCTGACTCTTTGATAAGTTCAATAATCCCTGCTTCCAGCATTCTGTCGAGCTCGATCTTCACTTTTTCCTTGTATTTCGGGTTCAGTCTGTAAGGTCTTTGCTTGACTAGCTTCGCATCTTGTTTCAAAGGTATTCTCATCTCACCCATAGGCCCTTTGATTCCCTTCATATCAGTGAACTTGGTCAAGAACAAGTCCTGATATTCGTGCAATAACTCTGTAATCTTTTCAATGGTAGCAACATCCCAATAATCTTCGACATTGGCAAGCTTTGGTGTCTCCTCTGTCCCAATATTGACTTTATTTATTTTGATCGGTTGTCCTATGAATGGCATCTCAACTCCTGTTCCTTCGACATTTCTGTGGCCTTCTATCTCAGCGATGTTTACCTTCCTCGGATCATCATCTTCATTGGCATTAATGTTGTAACATCCTTGCAATTTCTGGAATGGTGCAGTCCATTCATCCTCTTCTTTCTCCAAAGGGAGGCCAGATGCCTCCTTAAATACTTTTTGTCTCACAATCTATAATGCTTGGTCTACTGAAGGAAATTCACTTTCAAACAAAAAGGTGGTTACAAAATTTTGGATCATACCTTCCCAATCTGAAGTGATGAGGCACAGCTCCGCTTGAAGGTACCAATTGATAGGGATCATGTCCAGCAAGTTAATGAATCTGTGTACCCATTGTTCTCGAGGAATGTCACTCCAGGCCTCTTCACAACTTTGCACATGGTCCTTTAGGAAACTTCAACTTGTGCACCTCACTTCGCAGCTTCCTACTTGTGTTGACAACCGCTCTGTCATCAAAGTTCGACATTGTGTCCAGTCTATTATCTTTCCTTTGTGCATTCCCCACCATATTTTTGGTGTGGCTTTCATGGCCTCATCCATTTCCAATAGCCTTTGTTGTGTTGGTACACTTGTCTCAAACTCTGATATGAAGTTTTCTAAAGGGTTCAGCCCATCAAATGTGGGTAGATTACTCACTGTTGTGTCGATCTAATGAACCTCTCTGGTTAGTCTAGCACATCTTCTGGTAGAGACTTCATACATCTGGTTCTTCCAGTTCTCCATCACTTCTTCTGATTCTGATGAATATGTGTTGTCGCTTTTCCAGTTCAGATTCCCATCAGTTGTAGGATTGATATAATCATGTTGTCTGGCTATTAGTTTGTAGATGTTTTCTAGTTCGTATGCGTGGTCTTCCTCTCTGATAGGATATGTGTATCGAGGACCCTCATCTAGATCTAAAGGTGAAATGACCCTAAGGCCATCTCTTTCAAATTTCATATGCCTCTTCTTTAGATCAACTACAGTAGAATTTTTTAAGGCCCTATCAATTCCTAATAATGTAGGATAAGGGCAATTGTCATCAACAATTTCAATTACTTCAAAATCTGTAAAGGTTCTAACTCCATCGATGTCCACAGGGACATGCTCCAATCGTCCAATGGGTTGATAGCTTGTTGATTATCCATTCTAAGCTTGATAGGGGAATAGATCAACTTCAGTTTTCCCATCAGTGCCCAGGTTTTCTTTGTCATGACATTGACCTCCGACCCTAAGTCGAGGACCACATAGTCTATATCATATTCTCCTATTTGAGAATTCAGGTGTAATTATTTATTTGTCCTTATCCTTTTCCCAATTTGGTGCACTGCCCTATTCAGTAAGGAGTCTATCTTTCCTAGCTCATATTGTTTGATTAAATCTTGTAATTCTTGTACATCGCTTTTATCTTGAATCAACTTAACACAAGTGCACAAAAATTCCATGAGTTTTCTTACCTCTTTTCCTTCTATTGGTGATGCAGACTAATCAAACGCCTTAGGCATGCCATATTCTTTGATTTATGGTTGTTTCTTTGATGAAGACCCTTAATCTCCTTTAAAATCTTTTCTTACCTCCTCAAATATTTGTCTTTCTTTCTTAGCATCGAATGTTGGGGTCTTCTATGTAGCTTTCTTGACTTTGTGGTCATCTACAATCTTTCCTTGGGCTATTTTGTCTTCTCCTGTAGCAGTGCCTCCTCGAGTGATAATAGCGACTCTAGGGTCTGCTCCGCGAGGTTCAGCATATATCAGTTGCACTTGTAGGTTTTGTTGAGGTCCTCGTCTTTCCTGAAGCTTGGCTAGTAGAAAAGGGTAGTCTTCGATGACATGCTCAAAGGAATTGAAATAACTGGAGGTTGTGCAAGGGTTCTGGCAGTCCCTCGCTAAATGTCTTGGCTGCGTGCAGTTGTAACAGATTATTTGTCCTCGGCCTCGACCCATACCTCCTCCTCCTCCTCCTCCTCCTCCTCCTCTGTATCCACCGTGAGGATTGAAACTTCCTCTTCTTGGAGAATTATACTGTGCATTGTTTCCCTCTTGGTGTACTTCGCCTTGGATCTTGTATATGTCTCTTGATATTCCATGCATCAGGTCAAAATCCCTACAATCTCTATCATCGTTTCCTACAGACTTACAGAATGTGTAGTACAATTGTGTGGGTGTCTGAACATACTTCTGCATATAATAGGACTCACCAGGGTGATGTCGGTTTCTGCATACTTCGCACCAAGGCAGGTTAACTTGCTTCAAGGGGCTCAGCGCTCCTGAGGCCAAATATTCATGAAACAAGGGACAGTGTTCTTTATCATGACCTTCGGATCTGCATCTTACACACCAGATATCTTCTCTTTTGTCCTTCCCCTTGTCCTTCTTCATATCCTCAACCTACAGAGACAAACTGGTTAGCTGGCTCAAGATCTAGCTCATGCCTGAGCTAGATTCTCCCATAGGTGTTGATTCAAGCTTCATGGCGATCTCCAAATCTTCTGCTTGCAATGCAATCTTCTGCTGCATCAGGGGAACTTTGATGTGTGGTAAAAGAGCAGCGATGAACCATTCTTTGTTCTTCTCATCTAGGATCTTAAAATTCAATTGGCCTGTTTGGGTCTTAAATCTCTGATCAGACTCCCAAACAAGTTCGGCTACCTTCTGTTTGATCTCCTTTAGCTCAGTAATATACTGTGACTCCGACTTAGGTTTTTTAAACTCTGCAACCAACGCGTTCTTAATCTCATTCAGTGGCTTAGGTTGCGCAAGTCCTTGGACAAGCTTCATGTACCAACTCAGCGTGTGATCCCTCAACGTAGTGCTAAACTGGTTTATTTTAACAGCTTCATCGGTAATATTTTTAATGTTCCATACGGCCTAGCATAGGAACTAGTGTTGATCAAGATCTTCAGATCCATCTCCTTTAAAGATAGGGAGCCTCATCTGATCTGCCATAGAGCTTCCTATGTTTCCTGTCTGAGTAGATGTTGAACTACTAGTAATAATAGTCTGCGGACTCTGGTGATTCGGAATATTCTGATTACTTAGAGTTTCTTAAATAACAAAAGGATTGATATTACTTACTTCAGTGGTCTGCGCAGTTCTTGATGTTTCTGGCTCATTCTAGCAAAGTTCTTCAGCTTCCTCTTCCTCTGCTCTGGTGGGTTATGAATGTTCTTCGTCTGTCAGATCTGCCTCTTCTCCACTGTAGAAACCCTCGTCTCCATAGTTTTTCTTGAACAGGTTCTCAAGGTGAACCCCTCAAAATACTTTCCCACTGTGCGTATGTCTATCTTTTGTGTCATTGTCACTGTCTGAATTCTTGAACATTAGCCTTTTCGGATCCAACCAATCTACTATATCTTCAAGATGTTCTTTTCATGCAATAGCATCTTGATTCTTAGCTTCAGAAATTGTAAAAATTTTCCTCTGGGTCCTTTGAAGAAGTATCTCTCGGCCTAGCTATATGATTATGTTCTGTCAACAGCAAATTTGATGATATACCCTCCAATAGTACTATCGAACTAGTGATCTACAGCCTTGATACAGCATTGTCGACTCTCTTAACCTTCTTAATCAACTCTGACGTCCAGACCATAGGAGGTTTAGATCTGATCTCGAACTAGGTATCAGCTAGCCTAGCTAACCACTCGTATAGCTCTTGATGGATTCCTCCAAAGAAGATCGCATGAATATCGGTGAAGATGTGTCTCTGCAACCAACCTTCAATACTTAGCTTAGAGTTCTTGTTTTGGGCTTCAGCGAAGTCCCTCTCTTGATCCTCTATCCACTTCTGAATCTCTGTCTTCGATGGGAACCACCTTGACATTCCCTTACACAGATTCATGTCCCGGCAATGGAACCATTTTTTGGCACAGGGGCAAACCCGAGGTTCACACCAAGAGCGCACCAACCAACCCTAGCTACTGGCCCTTTCGGAAACACCTGTGAAGCAAATGCAATCTCACTCGAAGTAGCTAAGAGGGGAGTTGCAGGACAAGAATGTCTACAACCAGGGGAATATCAAGTGGATCTATCATAACAACAATACAACATTCATATATCACTTATCAACTAGGTCTATCCTACGCAGCTATAGATCTGATCTAACATAAGACTACAAATAACAATATAACAATGACAGAGATGCAGGCATCAATCACACATACGACACAAAATATACGTGTTTCACCCTCTCTCTAGGGCTACATCCATGGAACTGTGCTTATGATTTATTAAGGTAAAGCATACAGTTCTTATCTACGCTCTCAGCTAGCAAATCTTCTTTCTTCTCTCTCTTTCTCTCCCCTTCCTGCGCATCCAGCTGTGGGACTTGACCTTTGCACACAGCTGAAGATCTCACAATACAATCCTCTCCCTCCACAACAGATCTATAACAACAATCTCATACCAATACTCAATGACAAACCCGACCCAGGTCCTCTTGACCTTTATTTACACCTTACAATCTCTCACCGACAACCTTAGGTTGAAACCTAGGTGCCAAAACCCTAGATACCAAAACCCTAGGTGTCTAAAACCCTAGGTCAACTTGACCCGCTTTTTCTGGACTTCACCAGCCTGTCTTTCCTTCTTCATCGCGCAGTGCACCAAAGCATCCAATGATGGATTTCTCTGCTTGTTGAGTTATCCATGATCCTTCTTCCTTATTGATCTGTCATCCCTGATCTCCTCATCCAACGGCTTTCTTTTCATCACTTCGCTCCATCTTTCCTTCTCTTTTGCTCACTTCGACTCAGTGATAGTTACTGTGTCTCCCGCGAAGCTCACTTTTTACCTTTCCTTCCTTGTTCTTCACTTCCTTGCATAACCAAGGGCCAACAGTTACGACCCCGAGTCGTTACGACTACATGTGACGCAAAGCAAGTGCAAATATTTTTTTTTAAATAGGAAGAAAATCAACGACAACAATTAATCAACACAATTCAATGACAAATACAGCTTACGCATTCAGGCTATGGACAACAATGACTCAGCATACTAGCACATCATGCAACTGGATGAAACATGCAATAATCAATAGACAGATTAAAATGACTACCCGCTCGACACAAGAATGACAATGCCTACAAGCTAAAGGTCAACAACAACAAACCCGACACAACAACTTCGATGACCAGTAACTAGGAACCTCTACGAGGTGCAAAATCAAACGCATAAAGGCATTACAAAACCAAGTACCAACCTCAATTACAACAAACAATAAGCCCACATCGGGAAGCACGAGACTCCGTCTAGGTTATCATTCGCATCTATTCGTTAGGGTGCACAATGATCCCCTCATCAGGAATCATGTCGTCACAAGGCTATAGGTGAGACAGTAACCAAGGGGCAACATAACATATCTAGACCAATAACCCAAGAAAAATCCAACGCGCTAGGAGACCGAAATAACTGTCAAAAATACATGAAGACTAAACCCAAGCACCCAATCGGCAAGTCAACAAGACACAAGGGAAATATGACTACTATAACCATAATACATCACCTTAAATTCCAAGGCAATCCTACATCAACATGGTTAATGGCGCCAAGGAAGCTAATCTTTAACCAATCATACCTCACATTAATTTCCTAAATCCACATAAGTCATACATTCCCTACTGATCTGTCTTTACCATTTATGGAATAACTACTTGTTTTTTTTTTGCATTCAAGGGTGAACTAAAATATGCACTTAATATAATCAATACTAGTACTAGTGTAATGAGGAATGTAATGATGAATTACACCATGTTCACATAGTAAGAAGTATATTCTCTTATAAGTACTAGTTATTCCAGGGTGACACTTGACTACATCATTATGTACACATTAAAAATAATTATTATCAACAAAAGTTCATTAATTATAAAAATTGTCGTCTATTAAAAATTTACTATCTATTAAAGATACGCTATTGTTGTCTATTAGAAGTACGATATCGTTGTCTAGTAAATACGTGTTATTACTGTCTATTAAATATACATTGTCAACAACACCAGCGTTGTCTATTAACACATGACATTGTTTTCTATTAAATGAATGGTGTCGCTCTCTATTATCAACAAGATCCATAACTATATGATCCATATGATCCATAAATATCGTTGGGTAAATAACAATATGGATGAAATTTATTGTAAATAACATTGTTGTGTGAATAACATTTACGGTGTGAATAAATATCATTGTGTGGATTACATTTACTATGTAAATAACAATATCGCTGTGTGGATAACATTTACTATGTGGATAACATTTACTGTGTAAATAACAATATAGTTGTGTGGATAACATTTATTGTGTGGATAACATTTACTGTGTAAATAACAATATGGATAAAATTTACTGTGAGTAACATCGTTGTGTGAATAACATTTATTGTGTGGATAAATATCGTTGTCAAAGTATATATAGATCGTTGTCAGTCAATCATTATTACAAAAAGGAAAATTGTTGTCATACAACATACAACACAACAATTACCAACACCACAATTACACAGTCACAAAAACACAACTATTACACAACCATAAAATAAAACTACTACATGGTCACAAACGCAACCACAATTGATATCTAAATTCATTGTCACTCAATGTATAAACTTGTTGTCATCCAATTGTATAAACTCGTTGTCATTCAATGTATAAATTCGTTGTCAATCAAATGTATAAATTCACTATCAATCAATGTATAAACTCGTTGTCATTCAAATGTATAAATTCGTTGTCGCACTCTCTGTATATATTAAATTCACAGTATATATATCTCTGTGTATATTAAATTCGCAGTCACACTCTCTGTATCTATTAAATTTGCAGTATATATATTTCTGTGTATATTAAATTCGCAGTCACACTTTGTATACATTAAATTCACTACCAAACTTAAACAATACTAAATCGTTGCCATATTAAACCATATTAAATCGCTACAATATTAAAACGCTACCAGACTCTAAATGATATTAAATCGCTACAATATTAAAACGCTACCAGACTCTAAATGATATTAAATCACTACAATATTAAATCGTTGGGTAATATGATATCACAGTGTATCAAAGGCTAAGAAAAATCACTGTGTATTAACCATAAGGATCCAAAACTAAGGAACAGTAAAATCCAAACCAGAATGTTGTGTAAAAACTAGTGGAAGGTTGTGTAAAACGCCAAGCAAAACGTGGCATGAAAGTTGTCTATAAAACGATAATCGCAGAGAAAATTTTGGGGAGGACTCAAAGATTTGCATAAAATAAAACGGAGAGATCAGAGGTTAATTATTCAGGGACGAATCAATCAAAATGGAGAGATCAGAGGTTAATTATTCAGGGACGAATCAATCAAAACGTAGAGATACTCATTCACAAGTGTTACACATTATGTTTGTCATCCCTATGATCGTTAATGATGTAAACCTATATGTTGCCTTTAGAGGGGTCAGTGGCCTGAGTTCCTGAAGAAAGAAGGGAGAAGAACTTTTCCTGAGAAAAGAAGTTGCATTCTCCTTTGTAAAAACCCTATTAAAGAGGATGTTCGCAGGTTTCTATATAGGCAAGGTGCAAAAATGCCTGATTTTCGTAGGCTACACCATAGCTAGGTCGCGAAGTGTTCGTAGGTTTCTATATATGCAGGGTGCGAAAATGCTCATTCGTGGGAAAAACGAGCATCTTCTCGATGCTTCTAGAAGGAGAAAATTCCATTGTGAGGTGGTATCTAAATGGTTTGGATCTTACTCGCTTTCATGATTTAGTGGGATCATCCTAACCTCCTCACCTTATCCTCTTTAGCTTATAAAAGGAGAGGAGCTCTCATGGAGAAAGTTAGCTTTTTGGATTAGCTTGGATTGGATTGAGCTTTTGAGATTGTTAGCTTGGCTAGATGAGCCAGTTTGTCAAGATAGATTGTGAATATTATCATATCGATGCTCTTAGAATTCTTGGAGTGGAAGTGTGTGGGGAACGAAGGACAATTGGAAGGGACCTTACGACATCAAGGCCACGATTGTAATCTCTCTTTCACATTTCATATGATATAGTAATATAATTCTTTCCTATAAAGCTTGTTGTGTTTTATTGTATGATTCCTTGATCACATACATAGGTTTATATTGAGTTTATGCTATTGTTATCACTTTGGTTAGTTGCGTTCTTTTGCAGGTTCATCATTGTATGAGCATTGGAACGGAGCCAAGATGGCGATGGCGAGAGGAAGCGGCATTTAAATGGTATGTCACCTATCCCTCTTTAGTTAGTAAATTCAATATTTAAAACTTAAGGAAAGCATCATGTTCTGGTTTGTTTTGTTCTAGATCTAGGTGGATCTAGGGAGATTAGTTAGTGTCTGCACCTACCGATTTATCCAATAACAAAATTGGAAACTCCACTGGGGAACGGATTGTTTCCTAGTTAGTCTAGTTTCCCTTGCTTTGATTGCTTGCTTTCTGGTCTCTGACTATGGGAGATCCATCCAAACTCTTTGGATCTAAAAGTTCACTTAGACTCTTTGTCCTTTTTCCAAATTCCTTTTGATTACAGACATTCCCGCACTTCACCTGTATACAACCTACGAAAACCCTTGATTTTTGCACCCTACTGTTCAGTCCATTGCGACCTTCTCGCACCCTACCTATGTCTAGACTGTGAAAATGCCTAATTTTCACCCTGCACATCACTACTAGGTTGCGAACTTGTTTGTAATTTTTTTTGGATTGCGTCTTGTTATCTTTTGATGCCCAGTTTTTCTTTGATCAGCTGGATTGAACTTTTGGAGCCTATGTTGATCTGTTTACAGTCTGCTTGACATTCTTTGAGTTGATTTTAGGCATCTTTGCTTTGTTTGGTTTTGAAGGATTAGTCTCTTGCTTTGAGTGTCTTTCAATTACAAGGCTTGTGTTTTCTTTAGGATTGTTTAGGGAAAGATCAGATTTCTTTTGAATAGTTCGCTTTAAAAGAAAATTTTTAGTTTGGGTTTCTTTGTTTTAAGAAAGTTCATTATTGCTTTTAGTGAAATTTTTTAAACAAAAAGATTTCATTTCTTGCTTTATATTAGATTGGGGGCATCCTTGCATTTGAAGTAGCGAAATTGCATGATTCTTGGCATTTTTTGGTCTTAAATTCTGAAAAAATTCCCCCCTCATGGCCGGGGGGGGGCATGAATCGTGTATCGGTGTGTAGTCTATTTTGCTCATTTCTTAAAGATATTGATATTGATGAGTTTTTTTTAAAAATGTTGGGACATTGTGCATCCGAGAATGATAAATGTTTTCTCCTTGTAGCATAACTCTCATTGAAATGAAAAGATTGCATCTTCATCTCTTTGCATAACTTTCAAGTCGGTCAAAACACCATATTGTCCACGCCATCTTCCTTTTGAGTAACAACAGCCTTAAAAATAAAGCGCTTATAAAAATTGATTAGACATTTTTATATTTTCTGGTAGCAAACCTACATTAGATTAGTTGTAGGGCCTTGGAATAGGTGTGAAAGATAACTTTCCAAAGATGCAAACAAACATAGTATCTTGTGATAGGGAGAGTTAAAACCACTTACTACATTTTGTCCTAGGAATCCCTTCTCACACAAGGGTCAATCACGAGGTCGCATTAAGATAGGCAGAGTTACTCACCCTGCTTTGTTGGTCTTGGTGTAGAGATTGTGCGTATTATGGAGGTCACTTTAAGGTATACCTACAATTATGAGTGGAAGCCTTTCGAGTTGATTTCAGGCTAGATACCCTACCTTTGCGAGTGGATCAGACTGTCAATTGTTTCTCCAGGCATCATTGTAGTAATTGGTAACCTTAGTGGCCTATCCCTCTAGGTTCTTTACATGAGGTGACTGTGAAGGGGCAAGTCTTCACGGTACCTGGAATTGACATTGGCCAAACTCAGTCGGGCTCCTTGGAGGGTATACCCACGATTATGTGTGGGAGCTTGCACCAGGGTGTAAGTCTGTTAAGCAAGTCATCAACATAACTTTTCCACCCACTCTNTTCTCACTTTGTTCCCGTGATGTTGGATTTCATCACCAACTAGTGTGCTCATTGTGAGAAGGTTTTGTTTGCTTGCTTGCTTACCAGATTTTTAGCGAGTTGTTTGTTTTCCCTAGTGGACTCCAGGTTGGATTTTTCTTTTTAATGACGTCAGTTCCCAAAATGACCAATGAAGGAACCCCTTTTCCCGAGGAACCTTTTGTTTTTCCTTCTTACGGAAACATTGGTCCTCCTTACATCACTACTTTGAGCCTTCCAAGTCCCACAATTGGATTGTCGGTGTGGTTGTTTTCCACTCAGGTAGTCATGAATGCAGTATGTGCTTTGGTCGTAAACACTTTCCCCCAAGAACATCAACCTCATGTTGATCCTTCGCCTTCTTCACCAGTAAGACCTTCTTCACCTTCTTCACTTGCAAGGTCTTCTTCCATTTCATCTTCTTCGCTGAGTAAAAACTCTCAAGCTAGTAACTCGGTGAATAAGAAGAAGAAAAATAAGCAAGGATCCACACTTCCAACCACTGCCAGACATGTTGGAAAGAAACCAGTTACTGTTGATCGTGTTGGGAGTGTTGGTGATGTCAAGATCACCCAAACAACCCATAAGCCCAAGTACCCTTGTAGGATTTGTAAGGGTAGCCATCTTCTTAAGGATTGCCTTGGTCTATCCAAGGTTATAGAAGTATGGTCTACACACCCTGACCAACCCATGTCGTCAGCCTCTGAACAACATGTTGATGACCTCCCGTCAACTGGTCATAATACCGTTGGGAAGAAGAAAAGTAGAGTCAAGTTCCCGTGTATGTTATGCAAAGGGATTCATCTAACTCACCTTTTCCCTCATATGGAAGAAGCCTCGAAATTCCTGGAAGACATGCCTGTTTCACAACCTCAACTTCCAGCCACTTATCACAAGCTTACTCTTGACCCCCCTATAGTTGATGGAATGATCACTCTGGTCCCTTCATTGGTCAATCTGGTTGATCATGTCGCCAATCTGGTCATGTCCTTAGTTGAACCAGTTGACAAAGTGGTTGATCTGATACCATCCTCGGCCAATCCTGCTCTCCCCTCAAAGAGTGAAACTAAAGCGGTCGATCTGATCCCATCCTGGGTCGATCCCACTCTCCCGTTAGAGAGTGAAACCCAAGTGGTCGATCCATTTCCACCTGTCAACCCCATTCTCCCCTTGGAGAATGAAACCCAAGTGGTCGATCTAATCTCTCCATCAGTCGATCCTACTCTCCCTCTAGAGAGTAAACTCGATATTGCCCATGTTTTTCTCATTGATACAGAATCTACCATATCAGTGGGCATTCCTCCTTCTCCCGTGGAACCCCCTCCAAGTAATGAGGCCATCCATTTTGATTGGGGTGTGCTAACTGGACCTCATCTTCCCTCTCACATTCCTTTCCAGATTACAGTATAGGTTTGTGGTCAAGACGTTCCTCAAACACTAATAGATGAAGGTGCGTCTGTTAGTATTTTTTCCTCTTTTGCTTAGAAAGCTTTGGGTTTTCCTCAGCTTGTGTCGGTTATGCAGAATCTGTTATCTTTTAACAGAAGAACTAGTCAACCATTAGGGACCCTTCCTCAGTTTCCTGTAACTTTGGGAGGGAAAACTGTCTTCATTGACGTCATGGTAGTCCAAGACCCCTTGGATTTCGCTTTACTCCTTGGGCAAGATTATGTCTATGTCATGAAAGCTATTGTGTCTACTCTTTTTCCTGTGATATCTTTCCCTCACGATGGATGAGTTGTGACTGTTGATCAACTTTCATTCATTGACCCCGACTGGATTGCCTCCCTAAATGGTTCTTATATGCAGACGGTATTGCCCCCGCCACAGGTCAATTATGTGGCATTGTCGCCCATGGATTCTACTTCTAATGACTTCAATCCAACAGTTGACATGGTGATCTCTTCGATAGGGTCTTTAGAGCCTAATCTCCTTACCGATGTCACAACCCTTGACATGTGTTTCTTCCAGAGTGTGTTCCTTCTGTATAGTGAAGATCTCTTGGAATCCATGACCGAGTTTTGTCCCTTGACATGGTATCCTTTGGGAGCATTGTCCTCTTGGAATCCATGATCAAGAAGAGAGCCGAGGATAGTTTTTGTGTCTCTGAGGAAACATCGTTAAAAAATGAAACAGAGGTCTTTGAGCATGATTTTCTGGTTTCAAGCTCATTAAAAAATGAAACCAACGTTGAGCATGGTTTTCTAATTTCAAGATCATTAAAAAATGAAACCAGCAGTGAGCATGGTTTTCTAATTTCAAGCTCGTTAAAAAATGAAACCAATTATGAGGATAGTTATTGTTTCTGTGTCAAGATTGTTAAAAGATGAAACAAAGGTCTGAGGATTGAACCTAGATTCATGAGCATAGTTTTTATTCATGTGTCAAGCTCATTTAAAAATGAAACAAATTGTTCCCCCTCTCTGTTTGAGTCAAGTCCCTCGTTTAGTATTTGAAGATTCATTTCATTTGCCTTTGCAGTTGGATGAAACGAAGCTTGGGGGGCATTTGGCTACGGCCTCTGGACTTCATGTTGAAGCTAAACTTCTAGCTTCTTAAGCTGGGGGGATAAGTACCAACCATCCATGTGTTATGCGTTGGTAAGTCACAAGCATAGTTTTCTATGGTTCAAGCTTGTGTAAAAATAAAACCACCTACCTCAAGCATAGTTTCCTCTGGTTCAAGCTTGTGTAAAAATGAAACCAGGTCCAAGCATAGTTTTTTTTAGTTTTTAAGCTTGTGAAAAAATCAAATCTATCCCAAGCATGGTTTTGTTTTGTTTTAAAGCTTGCGTAAAAATGAAAACAATCCTGAGCTTAGTCTTTGTGCTTTCTCGTGCTCGTAAATACATGAGAATAAGTTACCAAGCTTAATCTTTGTTCTTTCTCATGCTCGTAAATCAATGAGAATGTAACTGAGTAAAATTTTATCACTTTTTCGGACTCGTAAAGGTTATACAAAAAAGGAACCCCCTGGAGTTACCTTTAAGCTCTTTTCAAACTCTCTAAATATGAAAAGATTGTCGAACGACCTTGTTCTTTTCACGCTCATAAAAATATTTGAAGAAAACGTTTGATAGGCTATAGTTTATCACTTTTTCGGTCTCATTAAACTAATTTACAAAAAAGGAACTGGGAGAGTTCTCTTTAAGTGTTTTTCAGACTCTCTAAACATGAAAAACCTCTGAGTTTTCTATCTTTGGACTCGTTAAACAAGCATCAAAAGGCCCTTATGGGACTGAACCCCTCCTTCCTAGGGTTCGCTAAACGTACTCCAAGGGACTTGTCCAAAGGATGAGCTTACATTTACAAGCATATGTTATCCTCCTCAAGCTTGTGTAAAAATAAAGAGGTACTCGCCAGTAATGGTGGGGGAAAAATTGGGAAAGAAATGTGTCTAAACCTGTATTCCATGGAAGAGATGCTTTTGAACATGAAACCCTTTCACTCGCTTTGTGTCTAGGTTGGAAAATCCACTTGTCTCTCGATCATACTCCTTTAAGATTACAAATTGGTCTGTGATCCCTTTTGTTGAGCCAGTATTTCCAAGACAGTTGTCGTGTCGTCAATATGTTAAAAGAGAAGTTCAACCTGGAAAGCCTTCCATTGCATCAGTCATTTATGCAGTCCTTAAGCCTTCTATTGCGTCGGCCATCCCTGAGTCAGTCCGGAGTTACTAGTTACTCTGATTTACATCAAATCTTTTTACCTGTTTCGCGTCATTGATGGGGGATACATTAAGGCCCTCCTGTGACGAGTCTTTTCCTATCAAATTCAACTCATTATCCAAGAATTAGACTTAGAAACTAATTGGTACCTTGGAACTTCCATGTCTCAATGGCAGGTTTCCTCGCTTTCGACAGTGGGTTTTCTTTATTGACCCCTGATCGGGAGATTCCGTCGAGTGTTCAACTTCATCTCATTAATTCATATTCATTGGATTGTACTAGCGTACCTTGGGAGTCATTGACATTAATGGTGATTTCCCTCGCACTTGTTAACAATATACATTAATGACCGGTAATCAAGCGGTTTCTACCATGTTCGACTTCAACACATGTATTCACATGGTTAGATTCATACTATAGAGTGGTGGAGATGAAGACCCTGGATCTTTTATGACAGATTCGGGTTGTGTTGGAGTATATTTAGTTTTTACTGTTGCATAGATCCACATTGTATGCCTAGTGGCTATGTTCAAATTTGAGTCTTTAACACATAAATCCACAGCGTATTTTTTGGTGGCTATGTTCAGATTTGAGTCACATTGTCATGGATCCACAGTGTATGTTTGGTGACCATGACCTGTCTTATTTGACATGGATCTTCGCATGTTAACATTTATGCTCTGAGTCATTTGTATTCTGAGTATGGGAATGCCTACCTCAGTGATGATATATTATTTCCTTTTTTGTTGGCAGGTTTCCGACCGATTGTTCCTTGTTCCCTACAC
>SNQJ01S0030821.1:166638-186371 GCA_010110895.2 Picea sitchensis
CATACTTTGGGGGGCTCTCTGTTACACATTATTTTCGTCATCCCTATGACCGTTAATGATGTAAACCTATATGTTTCCTTTAGAGGTGTCAATGGCTTGAGTTCCTGAAGAAAGAAGGGAGAAGAACTTTTCCTGAGAAAAGAAGTTGCATTCTCCTTTGTAAAAACCCTATTAAAGAGGATGTTCGCAGGTTTCTATATAGGCAGGGTGAGAAAATGCCTGATTTTTGTAGGTTTCACCATAGCTAGGTCGCGAAGTGTTCGCAGGTTGCTATATAGGCAAGGTGCGAAAATGCTCATACGTGGGAAAAACAAGCATCTTCTCGATGCTTCTAGAAGGAGAAACTTCCATAGTGAGGTGGTATCCGAATGGTTTGGATATTACTCGCTTTCATGATTCAGTGGGATCATCCTAACCTCCTCACCTTATCCTCTTCAACTTATAAAAGGAGAGTAGCTCTCATGGAGAAAGTTAGCTTTTTGGATTAGCTTGGATTGGATTGAGCTTTGGAGATTGTTAGTTAGGGCTAGATGAGCCACTTTGTCAAGATAGATTGTGAATATTATCAAATCAATGCTCTCAGAATTCTTGGAGTGGAAGTGTGTGGGGAACGAAGGATAGTTGGAAGGGACCTTACGACATCAAGGCCACAGTTGTAATCTCTGTTTCACATTTAATATGATATAGTAATATAATTCTTTCCTATAAAGCTTGTTGTGTTTTAGTGTATGATTCCTTGATCACATACATAGGTTTATATTGAGTTTATGCTATTACTATCACTTTGGTTGGTTGCGTTCTTTTGCAGGTTCATCATTGTATGAATGTTGGAACATAGCTAGGATGGCAATGGCTAGAGGAAGCGGCATTTAAATGGTATGTCACCTATCCTGCTTTAGTTAGTAAATTCAATATTTAAAACTTAAGGAAAGCATCATGTTCTAGTGTGATTTGTTCTAGATCTAGGTGGATCTAGGGAGATTAGTTAGTGTCTGCACCTACCGATTTAACCAATAACAACAAGAAGGCACAAAGACTAATCATTTAGTGATGAATCAATCAACATAGAGAAAAATGATGGTGGACTGGAGAGAATAAATGCCCAGGAGAGAATTCCTTGTTGGGCAGAGGATGATCCTATAGTTATTATCCATGCACAAGAAAGCAGGGCATTTGAATCTAAGTCTGTAAACACTGAAGTGACGACCATCGATTTGGCTCCTAGCCGACTACTCAAGCACAAACTAATAACTTAAAGGATCACAGAATAGAGGATAAAAACACAATCTGCATCCAGATCTTCTCCGTGGAGAAGAAAATAATGAAATAAAAGCATAATCAAGGAATAAAGAAAATGTAGGCAGGGGATACAACAACGCATGTAAGGTTTTGAGTCTGGGGCTCATTCTGGCCACGTGCAAAGAGACATTAACTCATAAATAAAGGTTACCGTGGATAGCAAGGTTTCTTACTGAATAAATCAAGTGACAAGGGGATTACAAATACTATAGGAAATCATGTGCAAGAAAGCTCATGGAAATGAAATCTTCAACCGAGCACAGAAAAATAACAAGTGTAAATTAAATTTCATTGCAAGTAACAAATTTAACAGGTGTACCTTGGCCAAATGTGAATGCTCTAAAGTTGTTGTCCCGTACGCACTCTGTCCAACTCCCACTTGCCAATTGATGTGACCTCACTGATACCTCCCAACCAATGCTAGGGGTACTCTTCTTCCCCCTGAGCCCCCCAAGACGCAAAGGGGCCACGCACACAATACCAGAGAATGCTAGCACCCAGCTCGCCTCGCAAGGTCGAGCTACCACTCATTACCTAAGCTGGGTATCCCAACTCCCACAAGAGAAATTTCAATCAAGATAAAATTTCAGCAGCGTAACGTTGTGCAAAAAGATGAGATCCATACTCCTCCTCCTCCATCCTTTTTATAGATTTTTTCAGTAATTAGTTTCACAAATTCTATTTAAATTCCTTTTTCATTTAATTAATTTCGAAAAACCTCCCCCGTACACATGTCACCCGATCCCCTAGTTGCACCAGAAAATCAATTTTTTTAATTAAATAAATGTTCTTATTTCCCTCATCCACCTAAGAGCATTCCTAAAAACGCTCCTCGGTGTCCCCAAAATTCCGTTACACTTCTTAAATGACTTACGCCTTACTTAATTCCTAGTTGAGTTCATAATTAGAAAGTTCCAAAGGCAATATCCTTACTAAGTTAGACATTCATCTTTTTCTTTACGTTTCCCCTTTTCTTTAAGTTTCCCTTTTTTTTTAAGTTTCCTATTTCTTTTAAGTTTCCCCCTTTTTCCTATTTAACTAAAAAATAATTTAGCAAGTGTAGATAAAAACAACCATTTACCCTATTTTCTTTTTAGCTAAAAAATAATTTAGCAAATGTAGATAAAAACAACCATTACCCCATTTTTTTTTAAATATAATCCTCCAATATAATTTTGACTTTAATAAATAAGTTTGAATTTCTTACCCCCCCTTCTTGTTACATGTTTATTTTTTATTTTTTATTTTTGACCACATGTTCTGCTTAGACCTAGGTTTTAAATTCACTAGGTTGGGCGACATTTTTAAGGGAATTTTTTTTTTTTAACTTTACTTGACACATCATTCATTTTAAGGCCGCCTAGGTTTATTCACTTACCAATTAAAATCGTGACGTGCTTTTCAGGACGCACTACCTGCTCTAATGGTGTCACTCGCCTCTTTATGTTTTCCTTGCGCGATGTGCCCTTCAAGACGCAACACATGCTCCAAGGGTGCCACTCGCCTCTTTTCATTTTCTTTGCGTGACCTGCCCTTCAAGACGCACTACATGCTCCAAGGGTGCCACTTGCCTCTTGACTAAATTTGGTAGACTTCAAACCCCTAGAGTCAATACTCCGCCAGGTGATCTTGTGGGAGACTAAGTGCCTCTAAGGAATAAGGCCCCTTCCTTATTGCACCCCCCTTAGAATCATAGTGAGCAACTATCACAGTCTGCCCTCACGACATCATGGGTCTTCTCGAACTAGGTAATCGTTAACCTACAGTTCAAGCCACAACGAGAGTGCTATTAGGCTATGGCAGGGCTACTGCCACACCTCTCCCTCAATGTCTCTGGTTGTCGTGCGTGACCCCTCTACTCCATATGTGAGTCTAGTCGACAAGCAATCGTCAGCCTGCATCCATAAGCGAATCATGTCAACAATAATAATCAATCATCATAACATCTAATCATATGTACTGTTGTAACAGATATCAAAATTGACTGTGCTGCCCAAGGTACAAATTGGTTCTCATTCATTTGCATTTGATCATGTATATGGTAGCACTAGGTCTCCTTCATCAGCCATTTTTGAAGAATGTGTTGCTGCACTTGTTGATGGTTTGTTCCATGGCTACAATGCTACAGTTCTTGCATATGAATAGACTCGTTCTGGTAAGAAATATACCGTGGGCACTGGTTATGGTGATGGTGGTTATTCCTCAGGTTATGGAGACAATATTCAAGAAGATTGAAAGCCTTTCTGTATTATGAAACAATATAACATGGGTAATTGATGTTGATTATATAGACGTAGTGGATATATTGTTTGTACAAAACGTAACAGCTGAAACTTATGATCCATTTAATTACGAATATATATTGCTTACTTCTGGCAGAGCAAAGTACCTTTGTTTGGTCAGAAATTCTGAGACTCATGATCCATTTATCTCTAGTATCGAATTGAGGAGGCTCGAAGATGGAATGTATGCAGATGGATGGGATGATTCAAGCCTCTTGGTTTTAGAATCAAGAGTTGATGCTGGTGGAAATTCGATTGCTAGGTATCCTCGGGACAAATTCGACCGCATCTGGGCAACATCACTGAATTTTCCATCAGATTTACATGTACGGAATGTTAGTTCGACAGAGCCTGTTTCAATAAACAATACCCAAAAACTTCCTCCAACTGTCGTCATGCAAACTGCGTGGGTGGTTAAATACTGGAGCTCCTTTCCATTGAGTGGGTGGAAAACAACCAATAGGGGGGTAGATACATTAGTGGTATGGTATTTTGCAGAGATCGAGACGCTGAATATGTCTAAATCGAGATCATTTTATCTAGTGCCAGATGGTGTAGGAGGAAGAGACCCTAATCAACTCATTACTTTGGTGCGAAATTATTCTGCTCTGGAGTATACTACTATGTGCGGCGGTTATGCACCAACTAAATTTCAACTGGAGAAGACCACTAACTCCGCCCTTTTTCCAATAATCAATGCTTACGAGTATTACGAGAAGTTTCACAAATAGGAAAGCAAAGATATATTCCATATCGTGATTTCCGCTTAACATTTTCATTGCAAGAATCTCTTGGTGGGAGCGGCAAGGGTCACCCATAGAGCTCAACGGATTGTCTCCATTGCCACCAGGTGGCACTCTTTATCCACCTACACCTCTAATGGAGCATACGCTATTTTGGTGCAACTGCAACAGATCGCGGCAGATAAGCCAGATGATAGATTCGAAACCCCCTACATGTGAGACTTGTCTTTGACAGTGAGGAGTTTGGGCACGTATAGTAGATCGAGTTCAAATGCTTCTGTGTCATTCCATCGAGACATGGTGCGCAATTTCCTGGGCGACGGTATCTTCAACGCCGACGACGAGCTCTGGAGACAGCAGAGGAAGGCCGCCAGTATCGAGTTCCACTCCCATCATACACACAAATCTACGTACTTTAATCGTTGAAGAGTCGTAAACAATTATATGATCATTGATTATCAAGCAGTTAAATTAATGGAGACGAAGTATTTTCCAGTTCCACATGTAAGCAAGGAGAAATTGAGGTTGTTGTCATTGCTACTGGTGTTCATACATTCTTTGGTAAAGTTGCTCATCTTGTTGGCTCGACAGAAGTTGTCGGGCATTTCCAGAAGGTCCTTACAGCTATAGGAAACTTCTGTATTTGTTCCATAGCTATTGGCATTATTTTGGAGATTATTGTCATGTATCCTATACAACATCGATCTTACAGGAAGGGAATCAACAATCTCCTGGTTTTGCTAATCGGTGGTATTCCCATTTCTATGCCGACTGTTCTTTCTATCACTTTGGCCATTGGCTCTCATCGTCTCTCCCAGCAGGGTGCAATTACGAAGCGAATGACTGCAATTGAAGAAATGGCTGGAATGGATGTTCTTTGCAGTGATAAAACCAACATTCATACTCTAAATCGTCTCACTGTAGACAGGAATCTTGTTGAGGTGTTCCACAAGGATATGGACAGAGATACAGTAATCCTGCTTGCAGCGAGAGCATCCAGAATAGAGAATCAAGATGCTATTGATGCTGCTATTACAAACATGCTCGGTGATCCTAGAGAGGCACAAGCAAATATTACAAAAGTTCATTTTTTTTTTCCATTCAATCCTGTTGATAAGTGGACAGCCATTACCTATATTGATGTTGATGGAAATTGGTATCGTGCCAGCAAAGGAGCTCCAGAGTAGATTCTTGAAATGAGAAATCCGAAATTGCTAGACGAGTACACACAATCATTGACAAGTTTTGCAGAGCGTGGATTGCGATCATTAGCTGTTGAAATACAGGAAGTGCCTGAGAAATCTAAAGAAGGCCCTGGAGGTCCTTGGATGTTTTGTGGGTTGTTGCCATTGTTCGATCCTCCTTGAAATGATAGCGCTGAAACAATTCGATGAGCTCTTAAGCTTGGAGTTTGCGTGAGGATGATTACAGGTGACCAACTAGCAATTGCTAAAGAAACCCTGCATTTGCTTTCACTCAAGAATAAAAAATTGTCAAACTAAAGATAAGCATCAGAAAGATTATGTCAAGCGTATCGCCCAGTTTATGCACGCCCAGCCAAAAAATGTTTACTAGCCGCCCTACGTCAGTAACGGTTAGAGTAGCCTGCAGAGCAGCTGGCAGACACACCTAGCATTCGCAGAATTCCATGGAGAGGAACCGTTTCAGATTTCTGGAACGCCAAGAGTTTTATTTTTCCTTTTTAAAAAAAGACTGATGTATGTAACAAAAGAGGGGCGCAGGGCGCATGAGTGCAGCGCTGGGGGGAAACCTCTTTCGAAGAGGGGTTCCATTGTATGGCTGAGTTATTTTGTAATCCAGAATGAAATAATAAAGATGATTTTTTGCTTGAGACTGTGAGATTCATCACGGTCGATTCCTTCGGCATGTTTTCCTCTTTTTCAGCTGTGTTAAATCTGTTTGGAATTCATTTGATATGCTCCTTACTCACAGTTGATGTGTTATCATTTTCATAATGTTATTTCTTCCTTATTCCATCGCAACTACGTTTCATTTCATTTTCTTCTAACTGATGTTCTTCGTTATACTTTAGTACGACCACTACTATAACAAATGGATTTGGGTTTTCTGTAATTGTTTATTGTCTTTCCTCTGCACCAGCTATCAGCGTGTGTAATGCCAATCTGCATTTTCAGAACTCTGCATATATTCTCTGCTACATCGGCCTTTCCTTTTTCTTTCCGCTACCACATCATGACAATCAAAGCACTGAAAGATAGACTTACTTTGCCTCACTTCCCGCAAGTTATTTGATCACCGCTATTATCTCCTTTCTTCGGTTTTCATTTGACTCCATGCCCAATCGACCATTTCCTTGGTTTAACCCCCAAACTTCAAAAATCCAAGACCATCATTCACCCATAAATCTGCCCACCTTTTTCATGCTTATTAAAAATCATATTGTGACATTGTTCGAGAGATCCCTCTCGGGTTGGAAGGGGCAGTTTCCAATTTAAAGTGGTTCGAGGTTGCCTCGGGATTGATTTTCTAGAACCCATTTCAATTTTGAGTGTCAACATGTACATATGTCACATTAACAACATTCAAACCCAACATTCCACTCCCTGACTCGATCTGGAGTCCAAGGGGTTTCATCGATGCCTCTGCATCCTTGAGGTCCAAAGTCCTGCACACTTAGGACAACCCAATCAATAACATCTGTCTATGTAATACAACCAAATAACATATCATCAAATCCATAATATCTCATAATTATAATCAAAATGACCAATAGATATAATAACCCAGATCACTTGCAAGCAAGTGTCCTCAAAGAATAAGTTCCCTCAGTGCATGGAAGAGAGGGATTTTACATACACCCCCTCTTGGTTTAAACTTCGTCCCGAATTTTCATAGTAAATAAGTGTCGAAATAAAGTGTATCACAGTATCATAAGTCTATTTATCAAACAAAAATGGAAACTGTTGGTGTATATCATATGTGTCCTCCCAAGTCGCAGAGTGTGGACTATAGTTGTCCCACTTGACCTTGACCTGATCTATTGTTCGACATTGTAGTTTTCAAATGTGATGGTCCATGATGCAGATTAGCTCTGTTGTGAGCTCACCCTCATCATATACCTGCAAGTAACTCATGTCAATAACATGTGTAGGATCACTAATATAATGTCTCAAAACAGATATGTAAAAAACATCGTGCATACGTCTCAAAGAATTAGGCAAGGCTAGTCGATAGGCCATAGGCCCCTTCTTTTCCAAAATGTTGAAAGGTCCCATGAACCTAGGAGAGAGTTTAGCACCCTTTCCAAACTTGATCGAAATATTATGTGGTTTCACCCACAAGAATACTCGATAGCCAACATCGTAACTACGGTCGACATGATGCACATCGGCACAACTCTTTTGTCAATCATGTGCTTCCTTGATCCTTTGTCTTATAGTTTTCATTTGATCTTCCATTTCTTGGATCGCTTCTGGTCCCTCTGGGACCCTATACTAAAGCCGATCCCAACTCAAAGGCGTTCGACACGGTTGCTCGTAAAGAAACTTGAAAGGCTCCATATTAATGGTGCTTTGATAACTGTTGTTATACACAAATTCTACCAGTGGCAAGAATTCTTCCCAACGCTTCTGTTGTTCCATCACATGCATGCACAACATATCCTCCAAAATTTGGTTTGTTCGTTCAGTCTACCCGTCTATCTCTGGGTGATACGTGGTACTAAAGTTAAGTTAGGTTCCCAAGGCCTCTTGGAAACTAGTCCAAAATCGTCCAGTAAACATCGATCCTCGATCATATATAATCCTCTTATGCACGCCATGCAGCCTCACAATCTTGCTGATGAAAACTCTAGCTATGTCAGGTGCCTGATACATCATATGCACAAGAATAAAATGATCACTCTTCGTCGAAGTGTCAACTACCACAAAAATCGAGTCATGTCTCCTTGCCGTCAGCGGAAATCCAACAATGAAATCCATCGAAATGACCTCCCATTTTGATTCTGGAATTGCATGTGGTTGTAGTAATCCTGTCGGATGTCTATGTTCAACCTTCACCTGCTGACATTCTATACATCTTGCCACGTAGTTGACTATGTTTGACTTCATTCCTTTCCATAAGAATAAGGGTTTAAGGTCTGCCCTCATCTTCGTGACTCCCGGGTGAGCCATGTACACTACTATGTGAGCCTCATCTAGGATCAAACTCCTCAACTCGTCGTTGAGCGGTACGTAAATTTGACTTTTAAATCTCAATAATATGTCATTGTCCATAGTAAATCCTTCAAATTTTGGCACCATCATTGTGTTTTGTCCAATAAAATCCTTCACCTCTTTGTACCAGTCATCATCACGCTGTAAGTTTAGAATCTTTTCACGTAGATTCATCTGAAGAGGCATCACCGAAAATATGCATGGTCTCTGACTCAACACATCTGCCACTCTATTCATTGTTCCCTTTATGTAAGTAATCTCGAAATTGTACTCGCTAAGCAATTCCGACCAACATCGTTATTGTGCGTTCAAATCGCTTTGTGTAAAGATGTGTTGTAGTCCATAGTGGTATGTTTTTAGTTCAAATTTTCGCCCAATAAGGTAGTGTCTCCAAACTCTCAAGGCATAAACAATGGCTAATAACTCCAAATCATGTGTCGCATAGTTCTCCTCATTCCTTCTCAACTTTCTCGAGATGTAAGCGATCACTACATTGTCTTGCATCAAGACTCTGCCTAAGCCTTCTTTGGATGCGTCAGTGTAAACCAAGAATTTCACGTCCATGTCAGGGACCTTTAGTATCGGTGTTGTTGTCAATATCTCCTTGAGCCTCTGAAATTATTCTACGCATTTCTCGGTCCAAACAAACTTCTTTTTCTTCTTCTACAATTTCGTGATCGGATTTTCTATATTCGAAAAACCCTCGATGAACCATCGATAGTATCCTGCCAAACCCATGAAGCTACGCACTTTGGGGACATTCATTGGCACAGGACATTCCATAATAGCTTCGACCTTTGTTGGATCCACGGCGATACCTTCATCGGAGATGACATGCCCTACGTAGTGAATCTTCGATTGATAAAACGAGCATTTAGACAACTTCCCATACAATTTGTTCTCTCGTAGACACTGTAGTACCATGCGCAAGTTCTCATCATGCTCCTCCATTGTCCGAGAGTAAATCAAAATATCGTCAATGAATACTTGGATGAACTTGTCCAAGTATGTGTGGAACACCCCATTCATCAAACTCATAAATACCCCAAGGGCGTTTGTCAGTCCAAAACGTAAAATAGTAAAATCGTAATGTCCAAACCTCGTCTTAAAGGTGGTCTTAAGGACATTGTCCTACTTGATCCGTAACTGGTGATACCGTGATCTCAAGTCGATTTTTGAAAACACCATTACACCCATCATCTGATCAAACAGATCATCAATCCTTGGCAATGGATATTGATTCTTGATTGTTGCCTTGTTCAATTGACAGTAGTCAATGCAAAATATCCACGACCCATCCTTATTTCGTATGAAAATAATAGGCACACCCCACGATGACACACTTGGACATATAAGTCCTAGGTCCAGCAACTCATTCAGTTGCATTTTCAACTCTTGTAACTCTGGGGTCGCCATCCAATAAGGTGTTCTTGCTATCAATTTAGTCCTCGGTTTTAGGTCTATGGTAAATTCCAACTCCCTCTCCAGTGGCATCCTAGGTAAATCTTCAGGGAAGATGTCCACAAAATCTCTCACCAACAGAAGGTGTTCTAGACCTTCCACTACTCCCTTCTCGTTTAACACAAGGATCACATAAATCTTACATCCCTTACACATGCTCTTTCGTAGCTGTAAGGAAGAGATGAAAATCAACGAAACTCTCTGGTTCCAACCTATAATCACACATATATGACCCTCATCATCGACCAAGCTCAATCATTTCATCTTGTAGTTGAGCATCGCCTCATGTGATTCCAACTAGTGCATACCGATCACAATGTCATAAGATCCTAAGATCTTGATGTACAGGTTGGCCCTAGTGACAAACTCTCCCAGGGTAAGGCTATAGCCCGTAACCTTCCCATCAACCTTTTGTTTGGCTCCCAAATCCATTTCTACAAAGCTAAACTCATCATGTTCGACTACCTTTACCTTAATTCTTTTTAGCGTTTCACCATAAATGAAACTCTCAATAACATCGAGATCTATCAAAATATTAAGGGTCTGGTCAGAGATGGTACCTGATGTCTCGAACATAGTTGATTGGTGCTCTGCTTGGCGGTTATTCACCATTGTATGAATCTGATGGGTCTTTCCCAAATCTCCCACGGTAGTGGGTCTGGCTAATATAGATGCTCTAGTCCTCTCCACTAGGAAGTCGCTTTGGTAATGTGGCTCCCCACATGTCCAACACCCTTTCTTCGGTCCAGTACTCCTGGTATCCAAAGTAGAAGCTGATGGCCCACCGACCTGGAACCCTGGTTTGTTCTGTTGAACAAACCTAAATTGTTATTATTGTGGTCGACGCTGCTGTTGGTGTTGTGGTCCTTGGTAAGGAGTCCACTGCTGAGGTGCTGGTCATCGAGGTGTAGTGAAAGTGGATCCTCTCTGGAAGCCACGATATCCTAGTGAGTGTTTAGCTGGTGTCTGATGTTGTTGTGCACCAGATGAGTCCTGCTCTGAGCTCCGCTGATAAGGTCCTCCTCTACTATGAGGGCCTTCTAAACGACATCATGCAAGGTTTGAGGCATCAGAATCCCAACCTTTGCACGAAGGCTGACATTAAGGCCAAACATGAACCTGTTGACCTTAAGTTTCTCAGTATTCAGGTGTAGAGCATACCAAAGAAGTTCCATAAAATGAGCCTCATACTCGGGCACCATACGACCACCCTGTCGCAAAGCATTGAACTTGTTGAGTTGACGCTCAATGAATTCCTCTGATAGATACCTCTCTCGGAACCATTCCTCGAGCAGTTCCCACGACACATCTTCCACGGCCATGTTCAATTGCGGCAGGAGCATCTTCCACCATAGAAGAGCGCTCCCCTTTAGTTGAAAGACCGCCATGTGGACCTTCATGTTGGAGGTATATTCATGAAGTGCAAAGCACATTTCCATATTCTCCAACCATGCCTCAGCGGCTGCACCGTCCGGGGCACCAAAGAACTTAGGAAATTTGACTTTCTCAAGTTCGCAGTGAATACTACCAGTACCGACTGGAGCGCGTACTAGACCCTTAGGGGGTGCCGACACCCTGGCCTCATCTCTATCCAAATGGTTGATCTGTGCCTCAGAAATCTACTGAAAAAACCTCATTATCCCAACCACATCACCCACAACTATTTGTTTCTGCCTGACAACCTATTTGTTTCCCTGGGGATTAGACCCCTCAGGCGTGGATGCTACTGGAGGCATCATGCCTCCTCCCCTAGCACCCCGTCGTCTACCTCTGTGGCATCCTCTAACCATGACTACCTGCACGAACACAAATAAATTTAATTAACAACATTACAATCAAATACCCAATCAACGGAAATTGTAGTGATCGAAAGTCACGGGTTGAACCGGCTCCGATACCATATGTAACGACCCCAAGTCATTACAACTACATGTGATGCAAAGCAAGTGAAAATATTTTTATTTTTTTTAAACAGGGAGGCAATCAACACAATTCGATGACAAACACGAGTTACGCATTCAGGCTACGAACAACAACGACTCAACATACTAGCACATCATGCAACTGGACGAAACATGTGATAATCAATAGACAGATAAAAATGACTACCCACCCGACACAAGCAAGACAATGCCTACAAGCTAAAGGTCAACATCAACAAACTCGACACAACAGCTTTGACGACCAATAACTAGGAACCTCTACGATGCGCAAAACCAAACGCATTAAGGCGTTACAAAACCAAGTACCAACCTCAATTAAAATGAACAATATGCCCACATCGGGAAGCACGAGACTCTAACCAGGTTATCATTCACATCTATCCCTCAGGGAGCACAATGATCCCCTCATCAGGAATCATGTTGTCACAAGGTGATAGGCGAGATAGTAACCAAGGCGCAACATAAAATATCTAGACCAATAATCCAAGAAATATCCAGCACGCTAGGAGACCGAATTAACTGTCAAAAATACATGAAGACTAAACCCAAGCACCCAATCAACAAGTCAACAAGACGCAAGGGAAATCTGACTACTATAACCATCATACATCACCTTAAATTCCAAGGCAATCCTACATCAACATGGTTCATGGCTCCAAGGAAGCTAATATTTCGCCAATCATACCTCACATTAATTTCCTGAATCCACATAATTCATACATTCCTTAGATTGATCTGTCTTTACCATTTATGGAATAACTACTTGTTTTTTTTTTGCATTCAAGGGTGAACTAAAATATGCACTTAACATAATCAATACTAATACTAGTGTAATGAGGAATGTATTGATGAATTACACCATGTTCGCATAGTAAGAAGTATATTCTCTTATAAGTACTAGTTATTCCAGGGTAACGCTTGACTGCATCATTCTGTACACATTAAAAATAATTATTATTAACAAAAGTTCATTAATTATAAAAATTGTTGTCTATTAAATATACGTTATTGTTGTTTATTAGAAGTATGATATCGATGTCTAGTAAACACATGCTATTACTGTCTATTAAATATATGGTGTCAACAACAACGATGTTGTCTATTAACACATGATATTGTTGTATATTAAATGAATGGTGTCGTTGTCTATTATCAATAAGATTCATAACTATATGATCCATAAATATCATTGGGTAAATAACAATGTGGATGAAATTTACTGTAAATAGCATCATTGTGTGAATAACATTTACGGTGTGAATAGGGTGCGATCATACCAGCGTTAATGCACCAAATCCCATCAGAACTCTGCAGTTAAGCGCGCTTAGGCTAGAGTAGTACTAGGATGGCTGACCTCCTAGGAATTCCTAATGTTGCACCCTCCCCCCTTTTTGATATCGATGTAGGGAGACATCTGGAAATGCTGGAAAATGACATCACTTCCACCAAATTTGGACTATCTTAGGAGCTGGGGAAACTACGCAAGGATATCAAAGACCCAAAGAAAGAATTTAAAGAAAGGGTCAGCAATTTGGAATAGCAGATGGAGAATCTGAATAAAGAATGGAAGCAGGAAAGGGATTAGTCCAAGAAGGGAGGCTCCAAGTAATTTGGTAAGCAGCACCTAGGCCAAGAACTGGCCTCTACAAATAACTCTGTGAGGAAGGCGTTTTGTATAGAACCTCCGCATTTAATGACTATGTTAGAACTATTTTTCCTCCACCAGGAAAGAGAGTATAACCTCCTAGACTTGTAGTTGTTTAGTCATGCTTGGCTAAGTTCATATGTAACAGAACCAGTGGCTTGCCACTGCTTTTCTATAATAAAATCCCATTATCCGTTCTTGTCAACAACAAAAAAAAAAACATTTACTGTGTGAATAAATATCGTTGTGTGGATAACATTTACTGTGTAAATAACAATATCATTGTGTGGATAACATTTACTGTGTAAATAACAATATCGATGTGTGGATAACATTTACTGTGTAAATAACAATATGGATAAATCTATTGTGAGTAACATCGATGTGTAAATAACATTTACTGTGTGAATAAATATCGTTGTCAAAGTATATACAGATCGTTGTCAGTCAATCATTATTACAAAAAGGGAAATCGTTGGCATACACAGTATACAACACAACAATTACAAACACCACGATTACACAGTCACAAAAACGCAACTATTACACAGCCATAAAACACAACTACTACACGGTCACAAACGCAACCACAATTGATATCTAAATTCATTGGCATTCAATGTATAAACGCATTGTCATTCAATTGTATAAACTCATTGTCATTCAATGTATAAATTTTTTGTCAATCAAATGTATAAATTCGATATCAATCAATGTATAAAATCGTTGTCATTCAAATGTATAAATTCATTGTCACACTCTCTGTATATATTAAATTCACAATATATATATATATATATATATATATATATATATATCTGTGTATATTAAATTCGCAATCACACTCTATATACATTAAATTCGCAGTTACACTCTGTATATATTAAGTTTGCAGTCACACTCTTTGTATATATTAAATTCACAGTATATATATCTCTGTGTATATTAAATTCGCAGTCACACTCTGTATACATTAAATTCGTTACCAAACTTAAACAATACCGGACTTAAATCACTACCAGACTTAAACAATACTAAATCGTTGTCATAATAAACCATATTAAATCGCTACCAGACTCTAAACGATATTAAATTGTTGGGTAATATGATATCGCAGTGTATCAAACGCCAAGAAAAATCATTGTGTATTAACCATAAGGATACAAAAATAAGGAACAGTAAAATACAAACCAAAATGTTGTGTAAAAACTGGTGGAAGGCTGTGTAAAACGCCAAGCAAAATGTGGTGTGAAAGCTGTCTATAAAAAGAGAATCGCAGAGAAAATTTTGGGGAGGATGCAGAGATTTGCATAAAAGAAAACACAAACATCAGAGGTTAATCATTTAGGGACAAATCAATCAAAATGCAGAGATAATCATTCACAAGAAGGCGCAAAGACTAATCATTCAACAATGAATCAATCAATGCAGAGAAACAACGATGGTGGGCTGGAGAGAATAAACGTCGAAGAGAGAATTCCTTGATGGGCAGAGGATGATCCTATAGTTATTATCCATGCACAGGAAAGCAGGGCATTTGAATCTAAGTCTTTAAACACGGGAGTGACGACCGTCAGTTCGTCTCTTGGCCGACTGCTCAGGCACAAACTAATAACTTAAAGGATCACAGAACAAAGGATAAAAACACAATCTGCATCGAGATCTTCTCCGTGGAGAAGCAAATAATGAAATAAAAGCACAATCAAAGAATAAAGAAAACATAGGCAAGGTTTTGAGTTTGGGGCTCATTCTGTGTAATGTCCCCCACCTCTTGATGAAGAGGTCTGGGAAGACTTAGTGGTCTAGGCATCCCCACTAGACCGTAGTCTCACATAGCATGGGGAAAAGTCAACCAAACTAATGTTATATTTTGAAGTTGACTTAGGAAAAAGGGAAAAAGGGAAAAAAAGTAACTCAATGAATAATTAGAAGCTAGAGGTTGAGTTAGGAGTTGAAGCTAGGGGTTAAACTAACTCAACAGGAAAATAGAATAAAGGTATAAAATAAAGGCTAGGGCACACCTCTCATTTCATCTTGGATATTTGGTATTTTGCTCGTTGAGCTCTTGAGCACACAGTTTTGAGTTTACAAACCCTAGAAAGAAACTCAGTGGTGAAAGATTCCACTCACTTGTTCCAAGCTTGGTCTTGGGGATGAAATACTCCACCCACACCACTCTGCATTCATCACAGGTTCCTTCATTGATTCAGGAGAGCAGCATGTCCATACTAGTTAGGTTTTTCCAGCAGGGGCGCACCATTGCTTGAGGAGGAGTTCGATCCAGTTTATTGATAGAGCCTTGGGAGATTCTAGCAGTTGGGTTTTGTTTGCAGGACCTTGCTCATAATTTTGGAGGTATTCTTGAGGAGTTACTACGACCATATCATTAGATACAGAATGGGATGGCTTTGAGGCAAGGAGGACGCTTTGGTGATTCAAGGATTCTCATATCTAGGGGGTTCTATCTCAGATCTGATCTTGAAACTTCTTCTAGGTGTTTGTGGCGGCCCGATCTATCATACTAGATATTTTTAGAATATTTGGAGGTCTCCTTCAGCCAGGCCGAATTGTTGGTCACTTCAGGGTTTCATGAGGGCACAGATTGGATTAGGGTTTCAGCAGATTGGAGGAGGAAGACTTGATATTGGAGTTTTAGACTTTCGGGAGAGGTTTCCCTTGTTTCGATCTACACTTTGGTGGAGTTTGGCATGGTTTTGATATTTCCTTCAGCTAGGCCGAAATATTGGCCTTTTTGTCATCCAACAGGATGCACCAGCAGCCTAAGGGGGTTGGATGTACCCTTTGTTCTTAGTATTTGGGATCTTCATCTCGTATTCAGCCTTTGGAGGCCTATTTTTTATTGTCGGGAGAATTTTGTACCAGCTCATATCTTCTATCTTGGAGCCATCTGATGATTATTCCAGATTTGCTTCTATATAGTATCAGGTTCTTGCTTTATCATAATAAAAGGTCAGATCTATGCTTTTTGGTTCCACATCTTGTGTATTGTTGAGATCTTTATTGTATTGAGTGTATCTTGAATAAACTAGACTGAATAATTGAATTAAACCCTAAGGTCGAAATATCAGTGTCCAACCTACATACACAACAGTAAAACAGTTAGTTCAATGGTTAGCTAGTGTTCCCAAGCGAAAAAATTGGCTTGGGAACATTATAGTGGTATCAGATCTCTGATCCTCCCAACCTATGAGGATTAGCACATGCAAAGGTACAGTAGTATCTATATGGGCCAAAGAAAGAAGCAGACCAGTGAAATAGAAGTTGAAATGGAGGGTTCAGGGGATGACCGTGAGCCACACGGCTTGGATTTCTTAGCACACGAGTTCCATAAAACCATAAACTAGACATAAGGTACCATGGTCAACCATTTACAGGAGAACTATGAGGAAAACCGTAAGGGACAAACCAAAATCACTGAAACCATGCAGAAAGTAGATGAGAATCTGAGGAATGTCGATGAGAACCAGACTAGGACAGCTAATCTGTTGATGTAGATGACTCACAAAGGGAAAGGGCCATAGGTGTATGACAACAGGGAGACTGGTGGATCACACGGTGGAAACAAGTATAATCCAGAACATATTCCCTATCATCAGTCTGAGGGAAGCAATGGGGAGGGCACACCCCGTGGACAGATAGGTAGCAGGGCTACCCCTAGACCATACTTACCCACGTTCACAGATGAACAGGCACAGCATGAACAAGTGGATGACTTTGTTGAGTAGATGGCATGGTGTACCACGGAGTACAATGATTTGGATATAATGATTCAAAGGCATATGTCCCGAGATCAATATTGTCAACTCAAATTCAGAAACAAGCCTAGGTTGAACCACAGGAGCAATTATGAGTTTGAATGCAGAGCAGGGAAGATGGATATTCCCTACTTTGATGGTACAACCAAGATGACAGCATAGGCATGGGTACAGAAGCTGGACACTTATCTACAGCTTAATCCCATGAGGGAGATGGAAGCCATCAAGTTTTCCACCATGTACTTGGATGGAAAAACTCATGATTGGTGGTATCATGGACTGACCACACTAGGCCACAATCAGATAGTGGCATACACAGAGTTCACTTAGAGACTCATTGACATATTTGATGAGGGGGATCCTGAGTTACATTTCTAGGAGCTCACGCAACTTAGATAGACAGGAGCACCAGAGGTGTACATTGAGGAATTCCAAAGGCTATCAGTCATAGTGCAAGATGTATCACTGACCAGACTCATGATGCTCTTCACTGAGGGGATGATAGAACTCTTGAAGGGTTGGGTAAAGGCTCTTAAGCCTACCGACCTACAAGATGTTATTTGGAGGACGAGAGACCTAGGACCAACTGCCAAACCAAAATTTGTGCCTAGACCACCTCTTAACACAAGAGGAAGAGATCAGAGACCTCCAATGAACCCAGGAGGACATGATCCAAGGGGGTTTGACAGGGGCAGAGGCAGGTTGGATGAGAACACCATAAGGGAATTGAGGAGGAAGCAACTTTGCTACACTTGCAAAGATCCATGGAACCCATCACACAAATGCATGGGTCGTGGCCAAGTACACTACATAGAGGTGACTTCAGACAATGAGGAGGAGGAGGATTTCGGCCATATCCAAAACATGGAGGCAAACACCACAAAGACGACAGAGGAGGAGACCACATGTCATGACAGTACGACTGAGGAGAAAGCCACCTTGGCATCCATCAGTGGAGTGCCCAAGTACAACACTTTTAGGATGCGAGGAGTCTTGTAGGGGAAAACGGTGTCAGTATTGATTGATGGGGGAGCTTCTCACAACTTCATTGACTCAGCATTGTTACGGAGGAGGCATATATCCATGGTTAAATTTGAAGGATTCAAGGTGGAGGTAGTAGGTGGGAGCACCATGCCTTGTGATAGGTACATTCCAGGCATAAAGCTTACATTGGGTAGGCATGAGTTGGTACAAGATGTCTATGTGATGGACCTTCCGGATACAAACATAATCCTTGGAGTTCAGTGGCTCAGTACGTTAGGGCCTATTACCACCAACTACAAGATTATGGAGATGTCTTTCACACAGGAGGGTGGACAGAAGGTAGTGCTCCGAGTCATGATACGTAACTCAACCAAGGTAGTTACAACCAAGAGGATGGATACCATCTTTAGGAGAGAAAAGATAGTATATGCAGCTGAATGAAAAATTTTGGCACGTGTGAATGAGCAAGGAAAGGTTCACTACACACTAGAAATCCAGGGAATCATTGACAAACACAACAAAGTGTTTGGACCTATCCCACCAGAGGTGCCACTAGACAGGGGGTTTGAGCACATCATTGAGTTGTAGGAAGGAGAAAAACCAGTCATCACCACACCGTACAGACATCCAAAGAAGTATAAAGACGAGATAGAGAAGGAAATCAAAGAGCTCTTGGATATGGGGCACATCAGGTCAAGTTCTAGCCATTTTTCTTCTTCAGTGGTGTTGGTCAAGAAGAAGGATGGAACTATGCGCATGTGCATTGACTTCAGGGCATTAAATAAGAAAACAATCAAAAACAAGTATCCTATACCAAGGATTGATGAGCTATTGGACGAACTGCATGGGGCTATCTATTTCACAAAAAATGACCTATGTTATGGCTACAATCAAATCAAAATGAGGGAGGAGGACATCCAAAAAACTTCTTTCAGGTGTCATTATGGTCACTATGAGTTCTTAGTGATGCCCTTCGGGCTAACCAATGCCTCAGCCATGTTCCAATATTGTATGAACCATGTCTTCAAAAAATAGTTGAGGAAGCATTTCTTGGTGTTTTTTGATGACTTGCTCATTTATAGCAAGACGTGGGAGGAACACCTTCGGCATGTGGATCAAATTTTGTCTATCATGGAGAAGTAATCATTGTATGGTAAGGAGTCCAAATGTGAGTTTGGAATGACAGAGGTTCTTTACTTAGGACACATCATCGGAGCAAATGGGGTACAGGTATGTTCGACAACACAGGTATTCCAACAGAGGACGAACACCTTCAGTAACCACTCACATAACCAAATCAAAGATCAACACACTGATGTTTTCACATGGTAAAACCCCTATGGGGAAACATCCACGGCCCTAGCCAATGCGGCCACTTGGAGCAATTTATTAATGCAAAGAAAA
>SNQJ01S0030822.1:8809-26271 GCA_010110895.2 Picea sitchensis
ATTGGTAAATGAAGATGTAATCACTGTAAAATTTTGTAAATCAGCAGATCAGCAAGCTGATATCTTCACAAAGCCTTTGGGCACAGAAACATTTGTATCACTTAGATCTAAGCTGAGTGTTGTTAGGTTAAATGATTGTCACGCTCCAACTTAAGGGGGTGTGTTAGACGAATAAGTTGAGCAAATCGCTCCTTTGATTAGTTTAGTTAACTGTCAATTTTTTGGTTTCTTGTTTTCATCGCTGAGTGAACTGTGAGACGCTTCGTTGTTTACAAAGCATTTCCTTGCATGTAATTCCTTTTATATATCAATTCAAATAATGAGATCCGTGTGGTGTTTTGAGCTATTTTGTTGTGCGGTTCTGTTAAAATCGTTTTCTGTTTTCTCTGTTCTATCAATCCGTTTTTCTCTTGCCGCAGATTTGTTTTCATCTGGAACATGCTGGATTATGGAGTAAGAATGGAGGCCCATATGCGGACAGTGTAGTTTGGGATGTGGGTGTGCAGAAAAGCAATGGAGAATCCATAGAGGTAGAGAAAAAAAATAATATAAATCAATAGGTTTGCTTCTTGTTCTTTTTGAAATGTCCAAGCATTATGTATATATTCTGGCATAAAGATCAGTTCTACTCAATGTTGACATATCCTTGTAAAAATTCCACTCCCATAGGAAAGTGGCCTTATGTATGTATTCTGGCATAAAGATCAGTTATAGTCAATGTTGACATATCCATGTAAATTCCACTCCCTTAGGAAAAAGCATATACAATATTGTACGGTGTTTTGTTTCTAATTGATATTAGGGGTTTTGTTTTTCAATTGATATTCATTTTTCTTACATGGTGGGAAAATAAGGATTGTGTAACTGCCAGACACAAGATCTCAGGTATACACATACAGGGAAACTTTTATGATAGGGGCAGTAAAATAGTACTTTCTCCAGACTAGTCAGAAAAAAATCCCTATGTGAACAAGGCAGCTGCATAACTAAAGCTTGATTTACAGGGCTCTCTGCTAGTGTTTATATTCAGTACACCCCCATCGAGATTCAATAAGCCATTACACTTACACAGGAACATACCAAGTCATGATGAATTCCCCATCCCCACGAAGTTTTGATTTTCCTTAATCCAGTAGAGGTTTATTCTGACTGGTGTTTGTTTCTGTTGGTTTATCATGCAGTGGCATCGTTTTGATTTCTTAGTCCTGTGCATTGGTAAATATGGGGATCTGCCCAATATCCCATCGTTTCCTCCAAATAAAGGACCAGAAGTATTTCAAGGAAAAGTTTTGCATACCATGGACTACTTATTCTTGGATGAAAAGAGTGTTTATGAGCTGATCAACGTAAAGAGAGTTGTAGTTATTGGATCCCAGAAATCAGCATTTGATTTTGCTGTGGAATGTGCTGAGGCGAATCGAGGTATGTTATACATTACAGATATTATACAAATTGTGTTTCCATTCATTCAATTCAATTTTATTAGGGTTATTAATGGGTTCTCTCTAATTCCTGGGAGGAGAAGATGGCCATCCTTGTTCAGTGGTCTTCAGAAGAGCGCACTGGGGGGTTGTTTCTTACGAGCTCTTCGGATTGCCCGTACAACTCTTTTATAATACACGTATTGCGCAGTTCTTACTAGAAAGGCCAGCTCAGGGTTTTCTGCACAGTGTACTATCGCGCCTATTTAGACCACTGGTATATTTTTCTCTATCTTATTGAATGACTCGGCTTTTGAAGCATGAATAAAATATCATGGATAGAATTTAGACTCGTTTGTAAAAGCTGTTTGTCCTGGACTCCGAGATTTTAAACACTGGTAATGTATCTGTTTTGTCATTGATGACAACATAAATCTAACAAAGATTTCTCAATATCGTGAGGGATATAAACCAATGAAATTATAAATTCTGCATAGATATAATTAGAATGGCTCTCTATTTATTTTTCAGTAGAGGTGGTGGTGGATCCATCCACTCATCCAAGCCCATGTAACAGTGCTTTGAAAATAGATGATGCATTATATGCATTGAATATGAACTTAGTAGAAACCCATCTAAATTATACAACTGAAGTTGAAGGTGAAGGTGAAGGGTTAATCCATGGACTATTATGTGCTGATGTAACAGTGCATCGAATCTGGACGATGCATTATGTTATGTAATGTGTTGAATATGAAAAATAACGCACCATTTGAGTGTTTACTCAAAGAAGCTGCAGACTCATATTTATAATATGAGATCCCATGTATTTTGGCTCTATTTTTGTATTCAGATTCATGAATATTATGGCAGCTGACGTGCTATCTGTCTTTTTTAATAGTAAATAAAATGTTTTCTTAGAATCACATAAATACAGATTACAATCATGCCCTTAGTTTCTGAATTTGTAAAAACAAGTTTCTGAATTTGAGTGTCATATACAACACAAACCCATTTAAAATATACATGAGGTCGCTACTTTAGGGAGTTGATCCATGGATCTTCTATGCCAGTCTAACAGTGTATTAAATCTAGATGATGCATTATGTTAAGTGTATTGAAAATGAACATGAACACAAACCATATATATTTGGGTTTCATTTACACTTGATGACAGTCCCATAAGTTTGGTTTTAATCCATGGATTACGTTATTAACATTTATTTATTCGCAACAATTTCTCCAATATTGAAGGGCAGAATGCTCCTCTCATCACAATAATGTAAACGCATTTTTAGTGTTGGTGTTTATTACAATTTTTTTTTCTTTTAATGCAGATATGGGCAATCTTCAAGTTCATTGAGCTCTATCTACGCTGGAATCTTCCCTTGCGAAAGTATGGACTTGTTCCTGATCACAGCTTTATTGAGGAGTTATCTTCTTGCAACGCTTCAACATATTCTGGTAATTTGTTTTCAAGAGCAGAGGAAGGTTGCATACGTTTTCGAAAGTCTCTGAATTGGAGTTTCTCGAGTAAGGGGGTTGTATTGGATGATGGAACAGAGGTGGAAACTGATCTTGTCGTATTTGCTACCGGTTATGATGCTGAAAAGAAACTCAAGACCCTACTTCCAGGACCTTTTGCAGATGTTCTCGAGAAGTCAGCTGGTGTAGTTCCTTTATACAGGTCTGGTTACTTAAATTTTTTGTTCTCTTCTATGAATTTTCCTTATGTTAACTCAATCGATGGGAAAGAAATACATAATAAATCATAAGCCTAAAGAAAAAATTCAGGTCACCCTCAAAGCCTAAACCACTTTTCAACTCCTGAGAATGAACAAACAGGGGGCTCATCCATCCACACATTCCTCATATGGCAATTCTTGACTATTCGGAAAGCTTATCATATGTGTATTCTTCTGAAATGCGTGCTCGATGGCTGTCCCATTTTCTGTCTGGCAAATTTGTCCTTCCGAATATGAAGGAAATGGAGGCGGATATAGACAACCACTACAAGCATTGGAAGAGAATTACACCCTTCTATTGGAAATCCTGCCATGCGGCTTTTTAGATATGGGACAATGATAATCTTTGCAGGGACATGGGATGGAATCCAATGCGAAAGAAGAATTGGTTTTGCGAGCTCTTTTCTCCATACAGTAATCTTGACTATCGAGAGATGTAGATCATATTGGACAGTGCTCAACGAAGTAATACGGCCAGAAGTTCGCTCAAATTGCTACTGCTTCTCCACTATCAATAAACTCTCGGTATTTGACTGTTCATTTAATATTGAAATCCTTGTGAAACATATAACGACGAAGAACTTTCTACTGCACTTTATGTAAATAGTGCACTAATAAGGCTAACATATAACGTGGAAGAACTTTCTAATATACTTTCTGTAATAGAGCACTAACTAGCCCAGCCACAAAATTATGGCTGGTAAACGCCGATAGGTTATATCATAAACCCTAATTATTTATAAATTTTAATTATCAAAAATTAATATAAACAAAAATTCTGAAAAAAATTGACAGGGCTTACATCCTCAGAATAAATTAAATTGAATTAATTGAAACTCCTAAAAAAAAAAATTGGATCACTTTGCATCCACGGCGCCGCACCGAGAAGCATGGGCATTAATATAATTATTATGTTAATCAAGTTAAGCAAGTTCAATGGTCGCCTTGGTTTCAATGGTCGATCAACAAAACCTAAAACCTAAATCCTTGTGTATATTAGAGATCATAATCCAAGGAAATCACAAATCCTTGTCTATATTAGACATCATAATCCAAGGAAATCCATTCCAGAGATTTTAAAGATAGAAAGTAATATCTTACTTTGGCCTTATTCTGAGTCTGTAATCCTATTTGTGCTCCAAGTGCATGCAATAGATTTGCAATTCCTGTACAATAATAATATATATCACATAACCTAAAAAGATTTCCAGAAATTTTAAAAATAAAGAGTAATATTTTACCTTAGCCTTCTTTCCAATCTGTAATCCTACTTGTACTCCAAATGCATGCAATAAGTATACAATTCTTGTACAATAATAATATATATCACATCACCTAGAAATCATAATAAATCAGATAACTTAGAAATCATAAATTCCTAATATGGAAATTTTAACTGCACGTATATGATGAGAAACACGAGAAGTGGGCATAAATTGAAATGCACATGGCCATAAATTTAACGCAGGCCATGCTCCATAAAAAAAAACTAATCACTACCCCTAATATGATACGTCCGTTATAACGCAGGCCATGCTCCATATAAAAACGAATGGCTACCCCTTAATAGGATACGTCGGTTAAAAAAATTAAAAAAAATTAATTCAGACCATACCACTATTTATACTCTGTAAAAAAAAAATAAAAAAACCGAACGGATCACACTCTATAAGAAAACTAACATTCTGTAAAAGATGAATGGTTACCATTGATCATACTCTGTTAAAAAAATTAATAGCTTCGCACAGCTGACACTACATGATTGGTAATAAGGTTGAAGTAGTGCAGGTTGATATTAATTTTTTAATACGATTAGGTAACTGTAAAAAAGTAAACAAGTTAACCGGATGTATTCATAAATGCAAGCAAGTTATGAATAATAAATTATATTCATTGATTTGGGAGGACGACTAAGAATATGTCAGCATCTTCAATTGCTAACCATCAGATTAAGATTTAAGATTAAAAGATAATTAATTGTGCCCATTGTCAATAAGTGTACGCCTATCAACTTAATAAGCCACCCATTCGCTCAAATTCCTGCTACTTTGTCATCAATCTTCTGTGATTTACAACTTAGAGACTATCAATAAACCTTCAGTATTTTATTGTTGATTTAATAAACGTATAATGAAAAAGAACTCTCTAATACACTTTGTGTAATAAAATGCTACACAATTTGATATATTTTCTTCTTTGGCAACTTCTTCTCTGCTTCTTATTATTCCACAAATTACTTTGTTTACTTTGTTTCCTAAATGTGATGTCTGCCATCAACATCTCTTGCCCAGTTAAAATAACCAAAAACTTTAAGTTTCACTGCCATAACTTATGGTTCCCTTAACGCATCAAAGAAGTGGCTTCATAGTTTTATCCATGTTAGTGGGTCAAGGTTTGTGAAAAAAGTTGTTTCCAAAAATTAATAGAAAAAAAAAAATTATTGTCCTATAGAGATCATTGCATGTACTAAACAACATACAGTACTTTTCCATCTACTTCAAGCTGTTGAATGCTTTATGCAAGCTTTGAGGGATGAATAAACTAAAAATTACAACATTCGTCGTTTCTTAATCTAGTATATAGGAGTAAAGTGACATTTTTAGATGGTTGAATTTTACATGTCCTTCACATTGAACAGATTGGTTTTTTATCATCATTTTTGAAGTGATTTATTAAGTTTGAGCATGATTAAATTATTGAGTGGAGAGGTGTATTTTACAATTTAAGATGAGGGAGATTTGTAATTCTTTTCATATTCAATTTGGAGTTGACACATTGAGCACACTTAGATTTGTTTTAAATCCAGATTTATCATGCTCCCAAAGACTCGGGCAAAGAGATCAAATCTTTAGAGGTGTAAACCTTTCCTTCAGCTTTTTACTCTAAAAGGAAGTTTGCACCTTGAGAGATTTGATCCTCTTAACACATGATAAATCCAGATTCAAGATGAATTTAGATTGATTAACCTTCAAATAAAATTAGTTGGTTTTCTATTAATTCTATAGCATAACTTTTTATGTGAATTAATAAGTTTGAGCGTGATCCAATTAATATCAATTCATCAAATAGTTTCTACTTACTTTCCATTAACATGTGTAGTTTCTACTTATTTTCCATTAACATGCTTAGACATTGTTGAATAGAAATACATACTTGGTGACTTCAGTGCCTATGATTGTGTTTGGAGAATGTGTCCCAAATTTAAAATCAAAACCACTTTGTTTGCCAACAATGGTTATTGACAATTGTGAGATGCGCCTCCCGCCAAGGCGGGGACTATAGATTTAGCTTGGCCGTCAACCATAGCCTATTAATTCATCCATTTTGATTTATTAGTTGGTATATTTTGGAGCTCCTTAAAACAACCAATTAAATCTATTTTTGGATTTTTTGAATTTCTGAGTTTTAATTTTTGATTGGTCAATAAAATTGTGATAAGATATAATTTACTATGGTATGTTTTTAGTATTTGTCATATTTATAAAGAGTGTAGTCTAAACGTTCTATCTTTTGACAGTTTTTGGGTAAATGTTTTCATTTGATTTTGCTAGAAATTCAGTGAGGAATGGTTGGATCTCTATATTTGAGTGGCTAAGTTTGTATAATCCAATATGGCTAAGTTTGTATAATCCAAGTGTCTCAAAAGTTTTTCAGCAAGCTGAATCCATTTATGCATTCAAAAATGCAATTTAAACAACATAAAATAACAATTTTGTCCATATTTACATAGTCAAATTCCAGCCAAAAAAACCAAAAAAATAAAACGTTCAGCCCATACCTTTATAAAGTCATTTGAAAATAAAAAATGAAAAATTCACATGCATTAACATGGTAATCATGCAGGTTCTTGGCACCACAAGAGTCGAGCGGTCACTACACTAATCAATGCCAATGTCGATGCGTCTCCTCTCCTCACAACCTTGAAATCCAAAGGGTGACTAATCAATGCCAATCTCGATGCGTCTCCTCTCCTCACAACCTTGAAATCCAAAGGGTGAGGGTGCGCGTTTGTTCCTCACCGCCCCACCATGAAAGCCAAAGAGTGTGCCCTTTCTCTTCATCTCTTGCAATAGTCTAAAACCACTGATACATACCTGATACATACCCGCTGCATTAATGAAAACCACTGATACATACCTATGATTCACCACTGATACATACCTGTTATTAATGTATGTGAATGTTATGGAAGACAACTTGAGTGTAGACGGAAGATCTTTGGCTTCAATCAACCATTTGGTTTGGTCTGGATTTAATGTGATGCAGAGACGAGGCCTTAATTATTGTTGGTCTAGATTTCCCAAGGGTTATTGTAGCGAGCTTCGTACATTGTTACAAAATGCCTGTCGAAGATGAAAGGCTATAAGGCAAAGTCTTTGAAACGGAACCAGACAGTCTATTTGCATAAATATGAGGAATTGGGTACTTAGTCATGCAGAATGGAGTACTTAACTACTATATGAGGTTCAAAAGTATAATAGTTAAGTAATGGTTCTGTACTAATGTTCGTACAGATTCTCTGAATGAAATGGTGAGACCTGCGCAGATGAGGAGTATAATAAGTCATATGAGTGTTATCGATATTATCAGACCAGATACGAAGAACTAAAACTGGCCAACTCGCTTTCCTTGTGAACAGGAATATAAGAAATGGGAGACCACACTATACTCAACCGAACAATTATGTGCACTACTAAGCTCGGAGATAATGTCGACGAAGAAAGTCAATCCTATAGCTGGAAGGAGGAGGAATGAAAAATAATGAAATTGGTAATTGCGGGAGGTCAAGGTGCAATTGCTTGAATGGCACTGGAGAGTCATGATCTGATAATAGTGCAGAGGTAGAATCTATAGATGGTGATTATAATTCTGGTCTTATTGAGGGCGATTTCAATGAATTTTTCAGTGCAGATCTTAAGGAGATACGAGAAGGCATGTTCTCCTCCTGCATCAACAACCCAGTTCAGTTCAGTTCCTGTTGCCAAGGAAATTGTTAGGGATCTTGAGATAAATCAAAACGAAGTTGAAAATCCCAATGCGAATAAACATGAAGTTATTGACTAGAGAAGTTGGTTGAGGCGATCTCTGATCAATCATTTGGGAGGACTGGGCTACAATGTAGGCACCTACAAGTCAATGTGGGAGCACATTGGTGGATTCCCTGCAGGAAATTCTGAGTACGTAGATGTAATAATTGATGGAGAGCATTTCTTTGTAGACATTGATTTCAAAGTACAGTTTGAGATCACTAGACCCACAACCGTATTCGATTCTTTATTGTGGGTTTTTCCCAATGTATATGTAGGGAAGGCCAAGAGATTGAAGCAATTCATCAAGATCATGTGCAACTCTGCCAAGAAATACCTCGAGAAAATGGGAATGCACCTCCCACCATGGAGGATGTATAGATACATGTGATTCAGGTATTTKCTTTAACTTCCTTGTATATAGGATATGCAGGAAGTTAAAACTAGAAAAAATACAAATACATTTTTTGAATTTTACTAGAGTACCTTCATATTTTTCCATTCTCTCCTGAATGACAGTTTCTCATTTTYYKCTTGCCGAGAAATATGCCTCTGGACATCCTTTGCAAAATATGAAGCATCATTCTTGATCATGGTTAATGGCTCATCACTCACCTCTAAAAATGTGTCAGTTCCCAGTTCCCTGCATTTAAACATCCAAATTCAATGGAATTCACAAGGATTGCAGTTTCTTTAGTGATGATTCTATGCAATCTTTCCCGACGTGCTTTCGCCAACGATTCTGATATCATGAACAAAGATTTTCTGAGGGACTCGAAATTCAATTCCTCCGACGTTAGAGGGATCTCGAGCAGTTGTGACACCATCCGAACAATTAAATTAAATTCTTAGAACCTGTCAGGAGATGTGAACTGGCGAGTGCTCGCTAAGCTATCCAATTTGAAAACTGTTGGAAAGAGTAATTACAAGTCAATGAGATCTTCAAGTCTCCGACGATTTTTCTGCTAGTCAATCTGTCAGTAGATGAATTGTCAGTCAGTCAATATGATAGTCTGCAAGTGCAAAGTTGCATGTGTACTCAAAAAATTGAGTGAGCAAGCAGGAAACTATAAATGGAGTCGATCTTTATCATTCTCGAGTTCAGTTCAGTGGTTGAAGAGTTATTCGTATTAATGGTAGTGTTTAATTTTAATTTATTCTTAGCTTCTGTAGAAAGTCTCAGTCGGAGTCCATATAAGTTCGAGTTGTTTAGTTAGTCGATGATGCAAAGTTGATGTAGAGAAGAAGCATAGAGGTAGAGAGAACAACCGAGAGTAGCAACAACTGAAGAGTTGAAGAAGTCTGAGCACAAGCTCTGTGTATGTAAACTCAATGGAAAAAGTCATTGGAGCTGAAGCTCATCTTAGTATTGTATTGTGTAACCGCGTGCACTGTGTCGAAGTTTATTAATATCAAATAATTTGTATTTCTGAGTTTATGTGCTAAGCATAGCAGTTTGTTATTCCACATTTATAAATTGTTCTTGAAATCGTTTTTTATTATAGCACGCAACATTTCTTGTAGTCTATGAACTATGTGACAAGTCCTGAGAGTTCAGTGATGAAGCTTGTGGAGCGCATTATTTTGTCATTGCACTGCGCACAGTTTCCTTGCGCACTACTAATCCATTTTTTTACCACTGCGCACTGGATCCAAGATCCGGTATCAGAGTAGGTTGATCAAAAGCAAGTTGATCAAGACTAGGTTCTATCAGAACAAGTTCAACAATAGAAACTCTATTGAAAAGTGAAATATGGCTTCTACCTCAAATCTGCAACCTCCCACTTTTACAGGCAAGAATTATGAGATGTGATCCTGACCATGAAGGCGTTGTTCCGATGTCAATATGTATGGGAAATAGTCGAGAATGGCTATGTGGAACCAGTAGATCAGGAAGCATATAATGCCCTCACACAAGATGAGAATGATGTCTTGAAAGATCAAAGAAAGAAGGATGGAAAGGCGTTGTTTTACATACATCAATCCATGCATGAAAGCATACTTCCAATAGTTGCATCAGCAGAGAAATCCAAGGAAGTATGGGACATATTACAAACCTCTTATCAAGGTATGGACAAAGTAAATACTTCAAGACTACAAATTCTTAGAAGAGATTTTGAAACTCTGTCAATGAAAAATACAGATTCGGTAGATTCTTTTTATACCCATGTCATTGGCCTGATAAATCATATTAAGTCTCATGGTGAAACTATAGAAGACAAAAACGTTGTTGACAAGGTACTTAGGAATCTTCCTCCTAAGTTTGATACCCTTGTTGTGACTCTAGAAGAAAAAAAAGACTTGAGTCAGTTTAGTTTAGATGAACTGCAAGCTTCCCTCATTAATCATGAACACAGATTGAACAGGTCAAATATGTCATTAGAGAATTCATTTTCCGCGCAGTTATCGATAAGCCATGGAAGAGGAAGGAGATCTAACTCTAAAAGCAGACGAAGAAGTTTTGTTAGAGGTGGATACAGTAGCAGTCCTGGAAATATTGGTGGAAGAGGTCAAAACCCAAGTACCAGTCAGCCAAGTGGTCAGAGAACTGACAAATCAAAGATTCGGTGTCATTACTCTAAAAAGTATGGACATTATGCATATGAATGCAGGAAGAGACAACATAATCAGAACAAACAAGATCAAGATCAGTCAAACAACACAAATAATCAAACTTGCCCTATGTTTATGGCACGTGCTATAGAAATGCCTAATATAGTCTCACCAGTCTAATGTAATGTTGTTCAAGCAAGTCCATGTGACATATGGTATTTAGATTCAGGCTGTTGTAACCACATGACAGGAAACATAGAATTGTTTTCTAGGTTGGATGAGTCGTTCCAAACCAAGGTTACATTTGGAACATATATCCAAGTCATTGTCTTAGGCAAAGGTAGTATAAATATTTTAACTAAGCAAGGAGAACATAAAGTTATGTCTGATGTATATTATGTTTCTGGTCTGAAGCATAATCTGATGAGCACAAGATAACTGTTACAAAAAGGATACATAATCTACATGGAAGATAATCACTGTGTGATTATGGACAAATTCCCAAGCAATCAACTTATTGCAAAGATCGATATGACAAGTAACAGGGTGTTGCCATTGACTTTGAAGACAACTAAGAAGAAAAATACAGCACAATCTATTGGTAAAGAAAAAGATGTGCAGTTAGACACTTCATTTACAACAGAAAGTATGCGTAGTACTAATGAGGAAAATAGTGCACGTAGTTTCAATAAAAGAGAAAGTGGCACAGAGATGAAGGAAGCACTCCAATTTGAAATACAGGATGATTCCTGGATATGGAATTTCAGATTTGGACATTTGAATTTTGGAGGTCTGAAGATGCTACACACAAAGGATATGGTAAAAGGTTTTCCATTGATTGAAAAACCAGAAAAGATATGTGAAGGTTTTATATTTGGCAAGCAGTACAGAGAAGCATTTCCAGTTGGCAAGCTTTATAGAGAAAAACCTCCACTAGAAATAGAACATTTAGACATTTGTGGACCAACGTAAACTCCAAGTATAGGAGGTAGTACTTATTTTATGACATTTATTGATGATTTTCAAGAAAGACATGGATTTATTTTCTAAAGCATAAATCTAACGCAATGGGTTGTTTTCAACAATTTAAATCACTTGTTATTACATCAAGTGTCTAAGAACGGACATAGGAGGAGAATACATTTCAAGATAATTTCATAACTTTTGTAAATTTCATGGCATCTACAAGAAATTTATCACACAATACACACCACAAAAAAATGGTGTCGCGGAGAGAAAGAACAGAACCATCATGGAAATGGAGCGCGATATGTTGATAGCGAAACATTTGTCAAATAAGTATTGGGTTGAGGGGGTAGAAATTATAGTATATATATTGAACAAATGTCTGACAAAGAGTGTGAAGAACATAGTTCCTTAAGAAGCCTGGACAGGATTAAAGCACAATGTGGAGTACTCCAGTAAGAGCAACAGGTGTGCAATCTACACTTAGAGCTCAACAAACACCAGCAAGCAACCCAAGTAGTTCTACATATCCAGATTCAACATTAGCAAGTTTGTTACTAAGAAAGACAAGAAGTTTGTGCGACATCTATAATGAAGACACAACAAATTCATTTTCATTTTTTTCCTTTTTTCACAAATAGATGATCCATTAACCTTTGAAGAAGTAGTCAAATATGATATATGGGAACAAGCCATGGATAAATAAATAAGATGCATAGAGAACAATCAAACATAGAAATTGGTAGATGTACCTGAAGACAAGGATGATATAAGTGTCAAGTGGATTTATAAAACCAAGCAATATGCAAAAGGAAAAGTGCAGAAGTACAAGGCAAGGTTAGTTGGAAGAGGCTTTACACAACAACCTAGAATTGATTTTAATGAAACATTTTCACCAATTCTGGGCATGGACACAATCAGAACTATGTTATCCATTTCCGCGCAGTACAAGTGGCCAGTTTATCAGATGATGTAAAACGATCATTTTTTAATGGAAAATTAGAAGAAGAAGTATATGTGGAACAACCATAATGTTATGAGGTTCCAAGACAAGAAAACAAAGTGTACAGATTGAATAAAGCATTGTATGGATTGAAGAAATCTCCGAGAGCATGGTACAGTCACATTGATTCCTATCTAACATAGAATGGATTTCAAAGAAGTGAAAGTGAGCCAACACTATACATCAAAGAAAATCATCAAGGTAATATGCTAATTGTTTTTCTATATGTGGATGATTTGATATTTACAGGTGACTTTGGCATAGAAGAATTTAAATCAATCATGAAGGATGGATTTGAAATGACTGATTTGGGACTAATGAGATATTTTTTGGGAATACAAGTTCACTAGTCCAAAACTGAAATATTTATCTCACAGTCTAAATATGCACATGAAATATTGAAAAGATTAAATATGATAAATTCCAAAGAAGCACCAACACCTGTCATAACAGGATTAGAAGTTAAGAAAGGAAGATAAAGGGTCCAAGGTGGATCCCACACTATTTAAAAGACTGGTAGGCAGTCTTATGTATCTCACAAGGACAAGACCTAATATTATGTATGGAGTGAGTCTAATTTCAAGGTTCATGGAAACTCCAAAAGAATCACATTAGAAGGAAGGAAAGAGAATCCTAAGATATGTGAATGAAACAATAGATTTTGACATTAAATACTCCACTTCATAAGATTTCATACTCATTAGATACACTGACAGTGATTGTGGAGGCAACATAGATGACAAAAAGAATACCTTTGGGTATATGTTTCATTTTGGAATAGGTATGGTATCATGGGCATCAAGGAAGCATCCCATAGTGACTCTTTCTTCAATAGAAGAAGAGTACGTCGCAACTACAAGCATAGCTTGTCAAGCAGTTTGGATGAGAAGAATGTTGAAAGATTTGTTGCAGGAATAACAGTAACCAACAACAATTTTCTGTGACAATAATTCAGCCATCATGTTATCAAAAAATCAAGTGTTTCACAAAAAAACTAAGCACATTGATACAAGGTATCACTTTATCAGAGAATTGGTGAATAACAAAGAGATTTGTTTAGAGTTTTGCAGGTCAAAAAAAACAAGTCACGCACATTTTCACAAAGGATTTAGCAAGAGATGCATTTCATCATCTGTGTAGTAGTCTAGGAGTCTGTGTAGTAACTGATGAGTGACAGTAAAATTTTAAACTCATTTTTTGATGAAATTTTCTTCTATAATTCCACCTACTTATAATTAAGGGGGAGTGTTGGAAATAGTAATTACAAGTCAGTGAGATATTCACGTCTCTGCCGATTTGTGTGTCATTCAATTTGTCAGTATCCAAATTGTCAGTCAGTCAATATGACAGTACATGCAAGTGAAAATTTTCACGTTTACTCAAAAGTTAGTCAACAAGCAGGATCTTTATCTTTCTCGAGTTCAGTTAAGTGGTTGAAGAGTCAGTCGTATTAATGTAGGAAGTATCAATCGGAATCCATATAAGTCCGAGTTGTTTAGTTAGTGTATGATGCAGAGTTGATGTAGAGAAGAAGCAGAGAGTAGAGATAACAGTCGAAAGCAGTAGTAGCTGAGAAGTTGTAGAAGTCTGACCATAAACTCTGTGTATGTAAAGTCAGTAGAAGAATTCATTGGAGCTGAAGGTACTCAGCTTTTTGGACTCTACTTTACAGACTCTAAATATCTCTTTCAACCGATTTCCTAAATTTGACAACATGATGAAGCTCTCGGCCTTCAAAAAAATCTCACGTTCGTGGACTTATCCCGCAGCCAGAAACATAACAGGATATTTCTCCCATGGGATAATCTAAAACGTGAAAGACCCATCCCGAGCAGTGGGATTAATCATCTCTCCATTGTTTCTTTTGATGCTCTCTGAGATGGCTTCCTTAAAATTTAAAACACTCTCGGGCATCGAAATAGTCAAAACCCTAAATTCATGCCATTAAACAGCTTGTTGAAATGAGTTATGGGTTAGTACAATATTTCCATGGAATCAAAATGATGCAAATGATAGTTGAAACGAGCCATGATAGCAGGAAACCTACTTAAATTAAATCTCGGTTCAGATGACATGCATGGGAGTAGCACAATAAAGGGTGAGTATGAACAGGGTAACCTCTGGGCAAGTGGAAAGGAGAATCGTTGGTTCTTTTGTTGGGACTGTCTTAGGTGTCGACTGCCTTAGGTGTATTTTCCTGTACCTCCACCTATGCTTTTGTTTACTCAGATGATACTTTTACTTCTGGTGCTTCAATTCGATCAATACTTTTGATTTTCAATTTTGACTATAAACTATTTATTTGTAGTTCAATCTAGAGCTGTAGAACAACCTAATAAAACATTACATAAGAATGTTGAAACAATATGTTTTACCTGCAAGAAAAAGAGGCCTACCCATCTAACCTTCCACTAGAGCTGACTTGTTTTTGACATCAACATCATAGTATATAGGTGRTCATCCATACTTGAGAGCCTTTTCTAGATCATCCACACACTCGGCTCTTTGCATGGRCGTCTTAATGCATATTGAGGACATGTAGCAGCTCTAATAACTAAATTGACATGCTACAGATTTTTCTGGMTGCAATGTTCAATTTATTATTCCACTCTTTACAAAATATTCCTCTCTACAAAGCTTTGTAAAATTATATTCCTCTCTTTCTCCAACTTTGCAAAATTATATTCCTCTCTCTCTATAAAACTAAATCATTAGCTAAAGTTCATATATTCCTCTCTACAATGATCTATTTTCTGATTTTACAATTTTGAACCTATTTTTTTYAATAGGAAAACAAAATGTATTTCCATGATCTGAGCTCATTGCATCTCAAAACATAAGTAAAATTCTCTAAACACACTTTATATTGTTTGATATCGTCAAAATCCATATCTTTAAATAAGATCATTGAACCAATTTAARAGCAAGTAATTTAAATGTCAAAACTCTAATTATAATGTCATCTATATACAAATATATCAAAAAATAAAAAAAAATAAAAGCAAACGTACTAAGGGTTTATGAATCAATAGTTGGAAGAAACAATGCAATTGAAACCAGGATGGATTATCCGGAATGCCTTTGGCCGCACTCCATTCCAACATTTTGAAAAGAACATTTCTCCATAGTCCAACACTAATATTTCATTGAGGTTCTGCGTATAAGATCATTGAACATATAATTTTCATAAATTACAATGCACAAGACTGTTATCATCTCCACCTAAATTTCATCCAAGCAACACAATCCACTACTACGCGGGACACTACCCTCTTCAACCGAGGACAACCGTATTCATTATCCCCTATTCTTGTGGATGATCAGAAAAATACTCTAAACTCACTTCAATTTGCAGTGTTTTGGGTTGCTCAGATTATAATTACACCCACTCATGTCATTTTCTAATAATTGCAATGTCAATTTTCGGGACAATTAAGATGAGCTTAGAAAAGCTTTTATTTCCGAATAATGATATCAATCTACACATTATCCAATTCAACATGTTTAAAATTACAATATTCACACATGAAAATTATAATCCAAAAAACAATTTAGTTCACAGTCTCATACATTTTATGACTACCTTCCATTTGTTTGTATTGGCGTTTCATACATTTGTTTGTATTGGGGGTTTCATATTACCACAGACGGATTATCACAAACATTTTATATTGGGGGCACATGTTCTCAATATATTGAAGACACGCGTTCTCAGCCGCTACCTTGCGTTCTCAGCCGCGAGTTAGCGGCTGTGCTAGTTACACCAAAGGTGTTTATAAGGGGAGTTCTTCTCTTAACTTTCGTCGTCTGTCCATATCCTATGGATGCACAACACGTGTTCATATTTCCCTGTCCGTTTGCTAATAAATCTCACTGTTTTGCGCGTGGGTTTTATTTTAGTTTAATTCATTCATATTGAATGGAGACTCATGGACAAGAACATGTTGCATCATCGGGGATGTTATGTGGTGGCCTGTGGGTAAGTAAAGGCCAGGTGTGATGAATATGTAATGAGGGTTGTAGGAGTTTGGGTAAAAGGTTAGTTATATGTCATATTTAATTTTATCCTGTGATTATGGTAGTGGGAATTTGTGTAAAAATTAAATTATAAATATGATTTAAATATTGTTAAAAGTAAAGAGGTCCAAATGTATATGAATATAGATATAGAGTGTTATTTGACTTGGAAGTAATGGAGATGTTAGCTAGTTGTTAGCACCAGTAATAAGTGTGGGTTGTAAGCGCCAGTTAGAAGAGTCAGTGCTTAGTTAAGAGTCAGTTGTCTAGTTGTCTTTTGGTTTGCATGTAGCCGACTCGGGAGAGTTTTTTCCTATATAAGGATGTAATCCGTCTTCGTTTAATATCAAGAAGTGAGCGTAGACTCACCGTGTTTATTTGCGTGGTATATTTTATCTTGGTATCAGAGCCACGAGGAGAAGGTGCGAAAATCCTTGAAGTTCGCAGGTCCCTCCTCTGGTAGGGTGCGGGGGAATACTACTCAAACTTTCCCGCACGGAGCGACGAAAAAAATCCCACAGGCGGTCCATTCGTGAGGTGTGAACAGCTCGCAGCCGAAGTAAGCGTGGGGTGCGGGCATCTCGCAAGCAACGGATGCGTGAGGTGCGAGAACTCCAAATAGTCTACAGTCCAATAAATCGTGAGGAAAATCTGTGGATTAATTTGCGTGGATTAATTTGGTGTATCCTATTTGCTTTGGTGGATTGTTTTGCTGCGTGAGAAAGAAGAT